>JAIUZE010000716.1:0-195758 GCA_022085475.1 Heliosperma pusillum
TTGGTTTGTTTGTCGAGTCTAAATCTTATCAAACTTATACCGCTAACGGTGAGATGCAAGCCCTAGTAAGCGTATTCGGTTGCCTAAGAGTGTCTTCCCCGAGTCTTTGTATAACATGATGGATTCGGATTTGTATTACATATGCTCTTATCATTATATATTGAATTGCCTATCTATCCTTATCGTATCTCACATGTATATCTATATATGCATGCTTCTACTTTTGTATTTCCTTTTATGTACGTTTAATGTGATATGGCTGGGAGAACCCGGAGTTACTCCCCACTGACTGTGGCGTTCATGTTTTTCATGGATGAAAAGGTTGCTTGATTTGGATGGCTTTTTGCTTGTGGTATTTTGGGTTCGGGTGTGAGCTAGCGGGCGTTGTCCCTGGATGAATCACCTCTAGACGTTATTTAGCTAGTTTGCTAATCACTTTGACATTGATAACATTTTGAGAGACTACGTCTCTTGTAGTATTTTATATTTGGTTTGTAATTATTGACATTCCTCGTATTCTATCTTGCATGTAAAAAGTTTTAAAAACACCGTATTTTCCGCTTTATAATTCACATGCTTGTTATGTTTTATTTCCGCATTCGCGAGGGTTGTCACAAACCTAGCATAATAATATTCTCAACAAAGGGAGTAGTGAAGTTGATAAATGTTTTGGCCAAACGGTACTTCCTTGGTCGGGATGAGAACTATTCCATAGAACGGGTCCCAGCGGTCTTTCGATTCTTCCTAGGTTGTCCTACTATTCATGCTTTGTCTAATTCCCTTCCCGTCTCTCGATCTAAGGAAAAGAATTTAACAAGTATAGCCTAACAATCGTGGCCTTTGATCAAAGACTATCATAAGATACAAGCATGGAATATAAACAATTCATCATTCACATTACCCAAAATCTAATAATATTAAATGCTAATCTAACATGCTTCCCCCTACACCCTTGATAAATGAAAAACTTACTCATTATAATAAACAAACTATCTACTAACAAGAAGGTAAATATGAACATGATAATGATATGTAAAAACTGAAATGGGAATGAAAATACAAAGCAAGAGAACAGGAATTACCAATACTAAGGAATAGAACTTGAGTAACAAAGAGAGCTCCAAAATAAACTAAAACAAAGCTTGAAATACTAGAACAAATTTTTCATAACAAACTAAAACCAAAACTAAAACTAAAACTAAATTAATCTAAGAACTAGAGGAGAGAAGTTTGTATAAGATTAGATTGTGTTCTGATGGATGTTGGATGATGAAGTGAGGTGCTAAGGCTATCTTTTTAAAGCTGTTTAGGGTAGTCGTGAATTCATTCTCCATTATTACAATCATTAACATAGCAATAAAGCTCGGACAAGTGAAGATACATGCGTTTGTAGAAACATACGTCCCGATCGGGTTTGAACTTCCCCGGTTAGGGATGTCTAATCCCAGGTGTCCCTTTGTCTTCCTTTGAGAATACGGTCATCACACGTCCCCTGCATGCTAAAACTGATACGGGACGTATTCTACTTCCTTGAGAGAATCCTATGATGCTTGACTTTGAATTCCCTTGCCTTGACTTGACTTTCGATTTCCCCTAAGGCATAGAAGGTAGAGATAAGGGACGCGGAATCCCTTTTTGAGCCTTCATTTAGTCAAATTCCTTCTTCGGGATGAGCCAATGGTATCATGCTACTTTCATTGTCACCAAGACTTGCTTCTCGTAGCCCTGAGTGTTGAGATTCGTGCCAAAATAGTAGGAAAATACGCATAAACCGCTTTATTTCCTATAAAACAAGAGAAAGCACACAAAGCAACTACAACACGCTATTAGGTCTCATAATCACTATAATTAGGGGAAATATCATGTAAAATCGAGCCAAATGAGGGAATAAAATTATGCAAATATTATGCTTATCAAGTTCCCCCAAGCTAAACCTTTACTTATCCTCAAGCAAACACACAAAATCAACATGACAAGGACAAAGACGACGAGAAACAATCATTCCAACGAAATGCAAATCCCATAAAGTAGCTTAGAAAGCTCAATGAAACATATCCCGAAATAACATGGGCATAAGGAGATTCAAAACTTGGATGAGATTTACATGGCGGCGCAGCATAAAGGATTTCACATGGACATTTAAACTCTTGCATGATCTTATATAACAATGAATTCTCACGGGACACTCATTCACTCAAAATATATGAACATGGCAATTTATAAGTGAATGACACTCTCATATCTACAACTCAAGAGAATGCGCCCGCAATCTAGTATGGTGGACATTCCAAATTCACAAGCAGTGTTAAACATGATCATATGCATAAGAAAAGAAGCCAGGAAAACAAAGAAGAAGGCTAAGGATAATGGGTAAAAAGATGGACAAATGATTTTGGTTATGTGGAGCTAATGTCAAGCTAGCAACAACCAAATGTGTAAGGATGCTCATTCCGACCTCTTACCATTCCCAAGCTACAACAGTTCAAGGCAAAACCAGCATATTGGCTCATTTACATTACAAAGCACGTGTACACTTCCCAAATCAATTATTTCAAAAACATGGAAGTAATACTCATTTTTCTTTTCTTCTTTTTCATCATTTTTTCACAAGCTTATTTCTTTTCATTTTTTCTTTCTTTTTCTAAACACAACATTCACCAAGACACAGGAATTAGTAATCCCGGTCTAACAAGCTCACGATAGCATCAAATTTAAGCACATCCTTAAAACACAAGAGCACCCTAACACAAATAGCATATCACTAGCTCAACAAGGGTAGGCCAAGTTTTATTTAGCTAGAATTGGGTAATTTTTGGGTAATATATGTAAGCAAAGTATTGTGAATGACTTCGAAATGCAAATCATGATAGCAACACTCATAAAAAATGGAACAAAAATCATACTTGTGCATATTGATGTAGCGCTTACCAAGAGGATAAACCACTCTCACCTAAATGGGATCGGGAATAGATGTACCGATCACTGGAGGTTCTAACTTACAATTTATGTAGTTTTCCAATGTCAAGATCAAGTGTAATTTGTCCATATTTCATCCATCACCCACTATGTCAAGACATCCCCAAGTATGCAAAACCCGTCAAAAGTGTGAATCACTAGCATCAAAGCTACAAAAAGGGAAGTACAAAGAGGAATGACATTATGCGCAACACAAATGGGTGGATAACAACAAACAGCTTATTTTTCGATTTTTCAATTTTTTCAATTTTTTGGATTTTTTCAAATTTTCAAAAACAATAAAAAAAGTAGACTCACTAAATCCCTCCCCCAAGCTAGAACAACACATTATCCTCAATGTGTAAAATGGGTTTAAGCGCAAAAAATCACAAAAAAAGACAAACATCATCAACAAAGGGAATTGGGAATGACACATGAGAAAATAAAGAAAGGAAAGAAGACATATAACTATGTAGAAGCCTCCCCCGAGCTAGCTTGAAAAAGGGGCAAGGTCCAATCCAAGCACCAAAGTACCTGGAAAAATAGGCTACTACAATTCTTGATATAACTAAATGTCTTATTGTCTTAACTATCACATCAAAAACCAAATTAAATTGTCCAAAAGCAATAGATTGTTTCAAAAACATTAATAAAAAACGGGTTGCCGCCCGAGAAGCGGAAGTTAAAGTCTTGCTAGACTTCCACCATCTTCTTCGACCATCCTTTCTCATCAAGCTCACTACCATCCAAGCTTTCCTTCATAGCAATATCAACATTTTCCATCCATTTGAGACTTTTCTTAGAATATCCCCTCCTAACACTCTTAGCATTTGTCTTGTTAGCATCCTCACCTGAATGACAATCAACGCCAACATCTACCTCCAGCGGATGCGTCAGTAAGGATCGAGCCATAGATGAAAAGATAGAAGAATCCACAGTGTTACGTAAATAACTTGACTCTTGCAATATTGGGCTCATAAGGGTATTGTTCATGGTAAAAGTCACTCAGTCACTTCCCACCTCTAAATTCAACTTCCATTCTTGACATCAATCAGCGCTCCCGCGGTATGCAAAAATGGTCTATCCAAAATAATTGGGATTTGAGAATCCTCGGCCATGTCAAGTACTAGAAAGTCAACGGAAATGAAAAACTTGCCAACTTTCACGGGCACATCTTCTAAAACACCCAAAGGTTGTTTTACAGAACGGTCCGCCATTTGCAAAAAAATCTTCACCCATGTTTAGTTTTTCACAAACAGAGAGGGGAATGACACTTACACTAGCACCTAGGTCGCAAAGGGCCTTATCTATGGTATATGTGCCTATAGTGCAGGGAATAGAATAGCTACCAAGATCCTTAAGTTTAGGTGGAGACTTATTTTGCTAGAGTGCACTACACTCTTTAGTGAAAGCTACGGTCTCAACCTCATCGAAGGATCGCTTCTTTTTGAGGATTTTTTTAAAAATTTTGAATAAGAGGGAAATTGGAAAACCAATTCTGTAAAAGAGATTGTTACCTGTAAATCCTTCACAACATCTAAGAACTTACCAAAATTGCTTTCTTCCTTATGCTTTTTCAATCTTTGAGGAAAGGGCACTTGTATCTTTATTGGAGGGTCGGGCTCCTTCACTTTGGTCTTGGGCACCTTATCTTTCAACATCAACAAGTATGGGCTCCTCTCTAGCCTTACCACTCTTTTTAGCACCTTGCCAAAGTTTCGAATCTTGCTTGACCACCTTATTATCCATGGGAATGAAAGGTCCATCATAATGTGTGACAACCCTCGCGAATGCGGAAATATAAAACATACAAGCATGTGAAATAATATGCGGAAATACGGTATTTTAAAAACCTTTAAACATGCAAGATATAAATAACACGAGGTGTGTCAAAATGTTACAACTAAATACGGAATTACAACAAAGAGACGGGGTCTCTTAAAATGTTAGCAAAGAACAAGTGTTTAGCAAAACTAGCTAATATCGTCTAGAGGTGAAAACTTCCAGGGACAACGCCCGCTAGCTCACACCCGAACCCCAAAACATCATATCCAAAAAGGCATCCAAGCAAGCAACCTGTTCATTCATGAAAAACATGAACGCCACAGTCAGTGGGGAGTAACTTCGGGTTCTCCCAGCCATATCACATCAAAAGTACATATAAGGAAATACAAAAGTAAACGCATGCATATATATATACATGTGAGTTGCGTTAAGAATAGATAGGAAATTCTATAGATAAAGATAAGATCATGTGGAAATCAAATCCGTAACCATCATGTTATTCAAGGACTCGGGAAAGACACTCTTAGGCAATCGAATACGCTCACTAGGGCTTACATCTCACCGTTAGCGGTATAAGATTGATAAGATTGAGACTCAACAGACAAACCAGTCAAGTCATGCGATGATTACACAAAATCCAACATATTATCATCCATTCACGAACCAAGACAATGACGGTGTCCAATCATGCAATGACCATGAATAATGTCATGAAATCACGCATTCAAAGACGACTCAAGACGACATCTCTCACGGTAAATGAAACGCACTAGCATCGTGTACATGGCAAGTATGAGTAACAGGCATCCACGGGATAAAGCATTTCCCTGAACTCATACACGATGCTACATTTCGTATATGTAGACTAATTTCCTCTTTGTAGCACGACGATAATAATACGGTCCTAGTCTAAACCTGCCCAGATTCTCGGAATAAACGTTTTCCGATTCGACATGCGATGACATTTCGCATCCAAGACTCGGTCTTACAAAGACGCCGAGTACCCCAAATTCGTTAGATCAATTCACGAAAGAGGCTGAAAAGAGCTCAAGCCTCAATAACAAAGCTTTACCTACATGCAAATAACACCACCTCGCAAGTATACAACAGTTGACGGCCGGGTCGATCAACGCATAGCGTTCAACTCCAACAACGTCGTCGTATGCCCACTACACATGCAATTAAGCAGTAGGATACCTCTCCGTTCCGACATTCAAGCCTTACGAACGGGAAGGTAGCCAAGGGAATGAGAGTACAAAGCACAAGACAAAAATAGTGCTCAAACCGTATCATTTGTATAAACCGACTCAAAGTGGGACATCCCAAAAACCGTCACAAAACATGTTATACAAGCGAACGAAATATCATATATCCAAAACATGAATATTATAAGTCACTACGTAAAATTATACGATAAACAAATCATGCGAACTAATATGAATTACGAGTTTTAGAGATTTTATAAGAAAAATACAGCCGTGTTCCAGGCCGGTGTGGAGGGAGGCGGCCGGTACCCCGGCTCGGAGCACAACTACACACAAAAACCAAGTTTGGAAACTAACTAAAACAAGGGTCCACTTCAAACGGTCATAACTAGCGTTCTAGATACGGGAATGCTGAAATTCTAAGTTGAGGTGATAGCTTATCCTCTTACGGTTCCAACGAATGGTCACAAGCCCAAAACAAGCAAGTAACGAAGGAGATATGATATTCTACGAAAAAAGGGTCAATGCAGTGAAACTGCACGAGTCCACCCGAGAACAAACAACACCATTTCTATCATTTCCAATTTTCATAATTCACTTCTATCAACTATCAACAATCAATATTCATCATCAAAAATCATCAAATAACAACAATCATCACCCATAACATAATTCCTAAACTTACTAATCGTAATCCAATACGAATTCTAGCATATAAAGCATGTAAAACACGTAAATGATATCGAGTAACCCTTCACCGTTACCTTTTTGCGTCTTTAAACGGTTTCTAAACCTTCCTAGTCTCCACCTACATACAATTAGATAATAAAAGATGAATATCATTCACCTTGAGAAAGACGGATAATTTAAAAAGCGAGAAAGACGGTAACTTTATTACTAATACGGATAGAGGAAGGTAAGGGAAGAAGAATGAGACGAACTTACGCGAATTCTATCAAGTAACGGAAGAGCTATGATGAATCAAAGATCGAAATCAAAGAGGGAGGCAAGGTTTTGATATTTGCTTAAGGAAGAAGAAAGAAATGAGTTGTGTTTGTGAATGAAAATATAGGTTAAATGGTAGTATGATATTTATAAGGAAAAAGTCAACAAAAGTCAATGACGGCTCAAAAGTCAACAAAAGTCAATGACGGCTCAAAAGTCAACAAAAGTCAAAGACGACTTAAAAGTCAAGAAAAGTCAAAGACGACTTAAAAGTCAAGAAAAGTCAAAGACGACTTAAAAGTCAAGAAAAGTCAAAGACGACTTAAAAGTCAAGAAAAGTCAAACTCGCCTTAAGACGGAATTCTCATGGAATCTCGCGGAAATTCCAAATACGAACTCGGAAATTCTAAATTCGACTCGGAACATAAAATTCTAAATTAAAACTTAAATTTGCTGAAAAGTATCCGTAAAATATTTTCACTAGAAAAATAGGGTACATTTCCGGGTGTTACAATAATGGACTCATTTTCCAAAAAATATCTTATTTTATGACCAATTTGGGACACACGTATCCTTTTTTTTAGGTCGGTTAACAATAAAAAACTTTCACTTCCCCCTTATCCGAGAAAGGATGAGATACGTGGTCCTATTTTAGAGGGATAAATTTTCATTTAAGACCGGCATATCTCTCTATACTTAGAACGAGGTCAAATATATTCAAGTTAGATGAATAAGATCAATGCATAATGCATATGGAAAAATAAAACATTTGTTTTATATACCCATGTGGTATGATCTTTGATCCGTTTTAAGTTAGGACGACTGTCTTAAGTAAAACTAAGACCCTATTTTTTGGACTTAATTTTGCTGAGTTAAAGTATTGAACTGATAGGAGCTGAACATATAGAAATATGGGTATAAAGTAAACAAAAATTTTACTAAACCGAGCTTATAAGATTTAAACTAAACTTATAGGACTTGAATCAAACAACTTAATTTAAACATCATAAAGTCCCATTTAAGGACGAGTTAACCCGTATTAAGCTTAAGACGAGTGAAGCCCCTTTCACAAGGAGAATTATACTAGTCGGAGTTAATTTCAACTTAATGGTCATTTTTATTACACAAATTCTTGTTTCAAACGGGGTGATCCGTCTTATTGCTTTAGACGTGTCAATCCCCCTCAAAAGAGTAAGTGAGACAAGTGATAGGATAAGACCATCCACAATGGTGAAATCTCACCCATTTTCATCATACACTTTTTCAGCTTTTCTCTCTCCTATTCAGCTTCCACCTCAGCTCTCCACTCACCACAAAAATTTACCAAAAAACATCAAAAAAACACCCACATCTACAAATACTCAACTTTCATTATCTTACATACTTTACTATACCCCACACTATCCACATCAACATTCCACTAACTCTCACTTTTATTTTTTTTTATACTTCATTATAAATATTTGTAATCATATTATATTTTTGAGTTTAAAATTTATTATTTTTTCCGTTATTACTGTAAATTCGAATTTCATTTTTTTACACGGTTTTTTTGAATATAAATTAACTGTATTCGTAAATATATTTATTTGTATAGACCTTACATATATTGTATCTTTAATCTCGAGTAATATTTTTAATTACGTTTTTGATTCTACGACACACATTTATTCTTAATTTAATTAAAGATAGAAAATAGTGCATTACATTAACTAAATAAAAACCAAATAAAACGTAGGCAAAGTTAACATTAAAAAAAACATCTACTCTTCAATAATCTTTATCTTACACAATTAAAACTTAGAACAATTACTACATAAATAAATTAAAACGTAGAGCAACTAAAAATAAACACTGACACGTAAGTAAATAAACTATTGAAATAAATATAATACAACCAAATTGCATGAACTGCAAGAATAAAACTTAATTAACCAAATTGTTGCCATATATGTTCAATTAAGTCTTTTTTAAGAGCTTGATGCCTTCGTGGGTCTTGCATAACATTTCTATTTGCCACAAACTGATGTATATCTTCGATATATCCTATCTCATAGGCGGGAGCATCAACACTAAGTTCTTCATCATCATTATGATTACCAATGTACTCTTGTATATTGTCATAACCAGCGTATGACTCTCGCTCATCTTCAACAATCATATTATGCAATATGATGCAAGTTGTCATTATTTTATGAATAAATTCTTTACTCCAATAACGCGCTGGGTTACGTATAACTGCAAAGCGAGCTTGTAATACGCCAAAAGCACGTTCAACATCCTTTCTAACACTTTCTTGTTTTGTTGCAAATAACCTATCTTTGGGAGTTTGCGGAAGTCTTACCGACTGAATAAAGGTAGCCCATTTTGGGTAAATACCATCCGTTAAATAATAACCGCAATCATATTGATTGCCATTTACCATATAATTAACGCGTGGAGTAAACCCATTTAATAAGGCATCAAAAACTGGTGAACGATGTAAAACATTTAAATCATTTGCCGAACCTGGAGTACCAAAGTAGGAATGCCATATCCATAAATCTTGTGAGGCAATAGCTTCCAGAATTACCGTCGGACTTGAATTACGCCCTTGAAAGTGCCCTTGCCACGCTTTTGGGCAATTCTTCCATTTCCAATGCATACAGTCTATGCTCCCCAACATTCCTGGAAAACCTCTAGATGCTCCGATTTGAAGTAACCTTTGAGTGTCTTCTACCGTGGGAAGCCTTAAATATTCAGTTCCAAAGTGAGAAATGACTGCATCAGTAAAGTATTGGAGACACTCTCGTGCGGTTGATTCACCAACTCTTAAATACTCGTCGATCCTGTCGGCGGAGTCTCCATAACCAAGCATTCTAATTGACATAGTGCATTTTTGAAGCGAGGTAAAACTGTCCCTACCGGTTGCATCTGGCCCATCTTCAAAGTAATCATTAGCGGCCTGGACACCATTTACCACTCGCAGAAACAAAGGTCTACGCATTCTAAACCTTCGTCGAAACATCTTATCTGTGTACACCGGGTTAGGAGCGAAGTAGTCGTTGTATAGTCGTTGGTGACCATCTTCTCGGTTCCTCTCAATATACCTTCTTCTTCGTCGAGGTCGTCTCCGGGGAATTCGAGGTGGTTGAATTAGTGATTGTCGAACTTCATTAAATATAATATTTCTTAGTTGTCTTCTCTCTTCCGAACGTACTTGAAAACGCTCATCCGAGGAATAATTTGAAGACAAGGAGGAATTAAAATCATCAAAATTATCTGAATCCTCATTATTATTATTATTATTATTATTATTTGAATCCATATTATTAAAATTATATGAATTAATATTATTAAAATTATTATGATTCATATTTAAATACGAAATGTATAGAAATTAGAGAGAATAATTAGAGAAAAAAGATAAATATGAGAATAGATGTAGAGTAATAAGATATGGGAGATGAGTAATAAGTGTTGGAGTATTGTACTAGTTATAGACAATATTTTTCTATTCAAGCCGTTGGATTGATATCTCAGTTATTTGATCTTGGTCGTTGGATAAGATTGTGTGTAAAGATAAGGATAAGGATCAGATTGTGTATAAAGAGATAAAAGTTAAAGATAAGATAAGATTGTGTATAAGAGATAAAAGATAAGATCTTGTCAGATTGATATCTCAGTCATTGGACCTTGTTCGTTGGATAAGATTTTGTGTAAGAGATAAAAGATAAGATATTGTCAGATAAATTAATAACATAGATAACTTGAATCCATTAATAATAAACAACACCAAATAAAAAAAAAACAATTAAAACTTTAAAAAAATTAAAACATAACTAAATTAAAGCGTAGACAATTAAAAACAAACACTAACACACATATAAATAAACTAGTAAACATAATTAACGACGCTTAAATGATTGCAACAACTCTTGCTTATAATCTTCAAGTTCGAGAGGCAAATGTGTTGCGGCAAGTAATTGCTGAAGCGTATTAAAATCATTTTCCTTTTTTATTCTTGCTTCTCTTTCTCGAGTAAACTCCATTCTTTCTCGATGTAACTGAATCCTCGCTTCCTCAACCTGCAGCTTACGTTGTTGAAGCTCATGCTCTTGGGAGGTTGTTTGAGTAATCATTTCCAATCTCTTATTAACTCCGGCTTGAAAATTTTCATCAACTTCGGAAGTACTACCATGAACCTTATTCTTCCCTTTGTTTCTCTTCGCAGCTTTGACACCTTCAGGTCGTTCACTAGCCACACTTTCACCATCAAGAGATATGGGTGTAGAGTACTCTTCACCCTCGAGGCGTACTCTTTTCCCGTTACTATTACTTCCATCGTTACCACCAACTTGACTTGGAGTACTATCATAACGCTCTTTAGAGTATGGAGAAATTGCTATTTTCCATTTTTCATAATTTTTCAACATATTCCAAGCATGCTCCAAAGCGAATTTACCTGGACTGTATAATTCTCTAGCCTCGGCAATAACATCGTCTTCACTCATTCCACTTCTCTTCCTCCTGGTGGCTATTTCCATGCACGAACTCCATTTCATGACTTGAGTTAAGATTCTTCGAAATCGACCATCAAGCATAGCACGAGTTCGTATCTTCAAGACACCGGGATTAGCTTCTTGGGCCTCATCGTAAAACATTTTAACCCTATTCCAAAATGCTTCATTAGCTTGGTCCGTGCCAACTATACTATCTTCTGAAACCCTCATGAATGACGAAATTAGGGCTTCATCTTCTACTACAGGCCATAGATTAGATCTACCCGTATTTGAAGTGGGTGTTTTTCCATTTCCCGTATTAGCTTCCACTTCAGTTTCATTTGAATTGTGGTAACTTGAGGGAGTTTGTGAGGGATCTACTGCTTGATAAACGGGTTGCGGATATGTTGAAAACGGAGTACAAATAGGTCTAATTGGTTGAGAAAGAGTAGGATTAGGATGATAAGTAGTGTAATTATATGAAAATGGATAAAGTGGTTGCACTTGAGAAGGATCTTGTGGATGATGATAATTGGTATAATTAATATTATCTTGAGGAGGATGATAATTAGTATAATTAATATCACGATTCATATCATTACGATTCATATTAGAAGGATTCATATTCTTATTTATATCACGATTTATATTATTACGATTATGAGGATTCATATTTGTGTAAATAATAGATATAATATGTAATTTGGAGAGATATGTAGAGAGAATATAAAAGAAGAAGTGTGAGGAAATGTATTGATATTAGGCTCATTTTATAGAGGGGGAAAAATATGAATTATGATTATTTTATTTTTTAAAAAAAAAAAAAATTAAAGGAATTTTAGCTGAAATATGACCGTTGCATATAGCCGTTGGCAAAGAAAATAGAGTGGTTGAAGGATAGACACATGGCGCAATATTAGTGGACCATTTAAGTTGAAAAAAGAAAAAAGAAAAAAAGAAAGCAACTTTTGTACTGCAAAAGCAAAGATAGTGTCCTTTCCACGCTTCTCACCAATTTTCGGACAGTCAAAAATTTTCACGCACCAAGTGTCATTTTCCTGCCTATGTATGGTACTTTTAATCATTTAAAATATTTTCCACTCTTCATGAAAAGTGGTGAAGAGCCCATTGTGGGTGCCCTAATGGATAATTACTTCACTTACCCCACTTGCTCTTTTATAAGTGATATTGACCCGTCTTAAATAATAAGACAAATCGCCCTGTCTAAAGCCAGAACACTATTTTTATTATAACCCAACTATAATTAACTCGTAATTTGTACTGAGTAATGATCATATGAATTTGGCTTATCGGCAATTGACAAGCAGTAGCAACACAAATTTTTGTTTCAGACGGCGCGATCCGTCTTACTGTTTCAGACGGGTCAACTCCACTCACAAAAGAGCAAGTGAGGCAAGTGGGAGATAATCTATTTTTATCCTACTTGCCCCACTTGCTCCTTTGTGAGGGGGTTTGACCCGTCTAAAACAATAAGACGGGTCACCTCGTCTTAAGTAAGAGTCAATCGGATCGGGTTCGGGTCGGGCCAGTTCGGGTCGGATCAGTTCGGGTCTATCGTTGATTTCGGGTTAATTCGGGTCGGGTCGGGTTATTTCGGGTTTCGGGTTTGTCGTCGGGTCCGTTTCGGGTCAACCGGGTCGGGTTATTTCGGGTCGGGTCATTTTCGGGTCAAAGAATAAGATACAAAGGGCCATTTTATGTCTTTTTGGTTCAATTAAAGCTATGTTTTGTCGGGTCATTTTCGGGTTGAGTGATTTTGAATCGGGTTATTTTCGGGTCGGGTCAGTTACGGGTCAAGAAAGATCGGGTCATGTTCGGGTCGGGTCGGGTCCAATCGGGTTTCGGGTCACATTCGGGTGTTGTAATTCGGGTTAATTTCAGGTCACGGGTCGGGTCAATCGGGTCGGGTTGCTTTTGCCAGGTCTAAGTAAGACCAATTGCAGTAGCAAAGCAGTCATAGCTGAAATTGAAGTTTAGTGTAGGGACAATGGGACATGTACCCGATTACCGAGCAGAAAGTATCCGCAATCCCGCTGGTCAATTTGAATTCCTGTCTCCCTACTTCTACCAACCACCTATACTCTTTTCTTATACGGATTACACAAATTTTAGAATAAGACGATCATATATCACGAGATAGTCCTTTTTTAGAAAAAAAAATCATTCATGTATTGCCATTGGTAAAATATTATTTTTCTATAAAGTATACCGTCTTACCCTGTGAGACCGTCTCACACAAGACTTACTGTTTTTATGCTATTTGCTGAAGACCGTCACATTGCACCGTTATCTAAGCTATAACACGTTTTCCTTGTGGTCACATTTATCGTTAAAATGACTACATTTAGCATGTCTTCAACTGGAGACGGAATTGATTCGTTTTCAAAGAGAATTTGCTTTGTCCAAGCTCATTTTTCGTAATCATCAACTAAAATGCATATATTAAACATAAAATTGTTGCACATTATAGAACCATGGTTGCACAACTTGTTCAAGACGGAAATATCCGTGTAAAACTTAAACAGGTCGAATAGGATAAATAAAGAAAAAACAAAATGTCTAGATATGGGTAAAAAACGCGTCCTATCGATGTAAGTAGGGTTATTTCTTATTTGAGCCGTTTTAATATTAAAACAAAACGTTGATCTTATAGACGATAATATCGCTATAATCATTTTGTTTAATGCAACTAAAATACAAGCTAAATATAAGGATTTCTCACTATTCATAATTTACTTTCACAATTTAAATGACATTAGTAAAACGATAGTAAATTTATCGTCACCGTGTTTTATTGACGTATCTCTAAACTAAGTACTCCGTAGCTGCCTGCACAACCTTTTTCCCTCTATTGTAGTAAGTAACACAATAATTCATTAATTCCTCCCATTATTTTTTACTCTCTCAGACATTTCAACAAACACATGGAGTGCATCTCAGAATTTACCCTTTTTACTGAGTAAAAGAGAGAAACTTCAACAATGGCAGGTGTAGAAGAAGAGCTAGAGAGAAGAAGCAAGTTCTTAAGCAGTTTAATACAAAAGAAAAAAGCAACAGAACAACAAAATATTCATCAAGAATTAAATGTTAGAGTTAGAGCTTCTGATATGTCTACTGAACTTCAAAATGCAGCTTTTAAATGTGCTAGAGATCTACTTGATTCTATGCCCATTAAAAAAATTGATACCAAAAAACTTGCTACTGTTCTTAAAAAGGTGATACCCTTTTTTCTTGTTATTTTTACGGAGTTCTCGCTCCGTCCTGGTCAATAGTTTTATCTTTGATCAAGACGGAGGGAGTATTATTTTTTTGGGTTTGTTGTTTTAGATGCTTTTATATTACAGCAAGTCTGGCTTTCCGTCTTCAGCTGAATACCGCCCAAATGTGACCAGTTTAACGAGAAATGTAACCAGTATTAGTACCATTTTCGAAGCTATAACTGGTTGTTTGTCACATGGTTACATATTTTGCCGTTAAACTGGTCACAAAAGGTCTGTCTTCAGCTGAAGAGGAATTCAATGAGAATTTGCCTTTATGTTAGCATTTGTATTTGTATAATGGGGTAGTTATTTAGTTACCACTCTCTCCGTCCCAATCATTTGGTTACATTTTTTATAATTTTGTTGTGACGGGTATTTTAATTAAAGTAAACAAATGATTAAGACGGAGGTAAGGTGGTCTTATTTAATTCTTGCCAGTTTTTGAGTTATGGGTGTTAATGTGTTAATGTGTCAGGTTTAATGTTTGTTTATATGAATTTATGTATGATGTGAACTTTTATTGTCAGATCTTGTTTATATTTCTAATTGTCAGTCTAATTTAATGAAATATCAGAAATATGTTTGGAAAAAGGTTGGTGATTGGTTTAGAGTGTGATTGACTTAGGAATGAGTTTAGTTAATTAATGTGTTAGTTCTTCAGTTTTGTAAGATGGGCCATCCTCTTGTAGTTTGATTGGGTACATTTTATTGTGGATCTAAGAATTACTCGACAGGGTCACCGGATTGGCGGATACCCTTTGATCGTACTGCTAGTCTTGTGTGAGACCGTTGTATGCATATAATAAGAAGTCATTAATCAATATTCGGATGCAAAATTACAAATGGTCTTGTATAATAAGTTCTTGTATTACTGTCGGGCACTTATAATGTTAATTACAGAATCGTCGATGTGGACCCTTTGTCTCTGTTTGGTTGCTGGAACTGTTCTTTGGTCATATTGTCTCCCTTGTATCTTTGTTTGCTTCGGGTAAGGGGAGAATAGGAGCCGAAAACCATGTTCTTATAATGATGTGTCATTCTCCCTGCCTATCCAACGGATTTCGAATTTCTCTTGGTGTATATTTGCTCACACACACGCAATGTCCTACCCGTTTCAACTCCTCTCTGTCATTTTGAGCTGCTTTAATCAGCCGACTATCAATGCACGTCGATGTCTATTGAGCTACACAGTTCTGTTTAACCTAGTTTAATTTAGTGCTCGTAATCAATTCTATTTTCATCCACCCGTTTTTTTGGCATACACAATAGAGAATATATGGGACATCTTACGTTGCTGTTTTGTCATTCTATAGATTCCCCTGGATACTGTCACTAATCACCACATTTTCACCAACCAAACATACTGACACCGTCTAACAGTTTTTAGGTATAATGATATTTATCAACCGAACAAGGGAAATTCCTCTTCTGTGGAAATTCATTTTCAGTTGAAAACATCTGCTGCAAACCAAGCATGTCCCCTAGACTATCTACATAGTTGTAGTTCTCGAACCTTAAAATGAATGAAAAGCAATGCCTTGTCGTCTATACTAGTCAGTGGCCTTTAGCATCGCAAATAGCATAAAAGGTTATTGTTTTTCCTGGCATTCAAGGACCTCTACGGGGTGCTGTTTGAATTAATGACTAAACATTGAAGAACGTTTGAAAGAAATGAAGCTTTCTTGCCTGTTATCTATAATGTCGTACTGTAACTCGGCTATTACAAATTTAGCAACTTTGATATTGCCATATGAACTGCGTACAAACCTATCGGCTAGTTGTGTCTTAAGGGCTACATACAGGGCTGTCTTCCGACCATTTACTGCTTATCTTTTTCATTTTGACCTGGCTAAATGAGCAGAACGCGTTTTCAATTTTTTTCGTGTGCTTGCAGGAATTTGATTCTGCTCATGGACCTGCATGGCATTGCATCGTGGGCACAAGTTTTGGCTCATATGTCACTCATTCACTAGGCGGTTTCCTGTATTTCTCTATTGACAAGGTTTATATCCTTCTCTTCAGAACAGTTGTCGAGCCTTTGAAACAGTGATACCTACCTACAAATGCTCACCCTAGTACACCAATGTAAGTTGTGAATTACGGTTGTGAAATTATGTGTTTGTTTGTGACTATGTGACCTACCATACTCGGTTCATTCATGGAACAGAAAAAATTGGGCAACTGTTGTAGACTTGTAGTACGAGCTCATAAGTCATAAGTCATAAGTCATAACCTTGCTAGCTTAGCACTAACAGGTTGCACTGGCCAATTCATAATACTGGTCAGCACTTCTAAAACAAGCTCGGAACTTTGTTTTTGGTTCAGGATGAAGTTTCTAAGCTTGTGATGAGGGGAGCTCGATGTATCTTCGGTCAAAGACAATTTGTTGTAAAGGATTTGTTTTCGAATGACCATTGTGTAATTACAGGATTAATGTAGAATTGTAGAAGTATCAAGAATCTTGCTTAAGCTATTTGATGTCTTTGGTGAAATTGGGTACAAAATTTTGTTTTCTAAATGAGTTGTTCTACGTTGGTTGTGTACCGTTATACGGTTGAAGCTTCTGACGAGGCTTTTCACTGAGGTTCTTTTCGAGGACAGTGATGCTAGCGTAGCAACGGAGCCTGGAGGTTGGAGGGCCGGAGGCCTAGGGCGTATACTCGTGGGGTGGGTTACTCTCTCTCCGTCACAACCATTTGCTTACCTTTTTATTCTTTGTGAGAGGTATTTTTTTTTGAGGGAACTGTGAGAGGTAATTTTAATTAAAGGCAAATAGACGACGTTCTTCTAAAAATTTGGAAATTGTTTTTAAAATTTGTAGTGTGTATTTTTTTGTAAAAAATAAAATGGACAACATATACGAATAAAACTGTTCAAAGGCATCACGAGACCATAAAATCTAATACTCATACGAACTACATGAAAACACCTTGACGGGGTAGTCGGAACTAATCTAGAGTTGATTCCAAACAAGCCCAATTTCGTTGTCTCTAAACTGACCATTGCCCCGATATAAACCCGACTCAATACCGAATATCGTGTTTGCCATACCAAAATACCCCATTGGCAGACGAAAAATGCCTGGACAACCGTGGGGGTCCGCGGCTAATTTGCCGTATTCTCTGACATTTTTATCTCATACACCCATCACTTAACATCAAACAACAGCCACACAACAGTTTTCTTTTCATTACCTGATCATTTTTCTTTAGCAATAACAGCAACCCTCAACATTACATGAAACTGGTGAAATGGAGCAATCTGGTGATCCACATGAAGCCTTGTTCCTAGTCTTGGCCTATCTCCCTCTACTCGAACTCCTATCAATGAGCCAAGTTAACAAGTCGCTTCGACATGCTATCAAGAGCGACATACTGGTATGGATGGATATGGTTGTCGAAAAGCCCTTGAATTATCGCCTTTCCGATGAGATTTTGACCAGGATTGCCTCCAATGCACAGGGTAGGCTCCGAACTTTAGCTCTCCTTAGTTGTTTTAAGATTACAGATCATGGCCTAAGAAGAGTCATTCATGCTAATCCTTTGCTTTCTAAGGTAACCTATCAAAATTTTAAATGTTTGGAATTTTATATTTTCTAACAGTGAAATATGTGTATATATTTTCTAACAGTGAAATATATATACACAAATTAAGTCTAACCACCAGGTTCATCCAAGGACCAAGCTAGGTTCAAATTCTAGCTGGAACCGAAACAGGAATCTGAAAAATGAATTTGTCGCGTATAATTTTTCCTACAAATTTCACCCGGTCCATGATCTAGTCGGTCTGTGCTTAGCTTCATCTCTGGTTCATCCTAGATTTTATGTTTCATAGTTATCGTAATGGTAAATTAAGTCCGACTGCCCTGACCTTTTTTTGTCAACAATCGAGTCATAACCTCTTTTTTTTCCATCACTAAACTTTGCGAGTTGCTGCAGCTTTATGTACCTGCCTGCACAGGCTTAACACCCGAAATCATATTGGAGGCAACAAAGACGTTAACTAAATTGAAACAAGTAAAAATCGATAGCATACCCAACTTCAAGCAAGAGCACCTTCAAGAACTCCTAAACAATTTCCCACATACTACAACAAAGAAGCCAAGATTCTACCACAAATATCGTAATTCCAATTTCCTCGCTTTGGACGAGGACACTAGCTCTATCGATGTGGAACAATGCCCCAGATGCAAAGAGGTCAAGTTAGTGTTCGATTGTCCTAGGGAGTCATGTGACTGTCTTGGTTGCGACAATTGCATCCGAAGGTGCGAAGGCTGTGGCATATGCTTGTCTAATCAAGACGATGAACATCTCGGAGAAACGTTATGTAATGATTTCTTGTGTTTAGATTGTTGGTTTACATTACCTAAGTGTGATTATTGTAACAAGTCGTTTTGTTCGCGACATGCGAATGAGCAGCTTACTGTTTCAGGAGGTTTTGTTTGTGAAAATTGTAAGACGAATTATGAAACAAATGACCGGGACGAAGTAAGTATATAAAATCGCTATTTAGTCATCAGTAATGTGTTGAAGTTTTAAGTTTTGCTTCAAGTCGGTAAATTGAAATCCTGATTTATATGATAATTATAAAATTTCCCTTCTCACATAATTATTACAATCCCTTTAATTTCCAACAAAATCTCTACTTTTCATCAAATTCACTATCTTTAATCCATTTAGTATTGTCAAATGATTGGTCACAACAAATTGAGAAAGAATCGGAAAAATTGAACCCAGAATTGATCCATGAATTTGTAGTTTATGTTTTGATGAATTTGAATAAAAACCCACAAAAAAGTTTGGATTTTTTCAAATGGGTATGTGTTAAAAAAGGGTTTCATCCAAGTTTATGAGTGAATTTTGGAATGTTCTCTCAGAAATAAATGGCAAAGGGTTTTATTTGGATGATAGGGTTTTTCAGTGTATCGATGTACAATTAAAAACCGAGAAATGGAATGAGGAGTCGGTCGAATGGATGAAAAGGTACAGGGAGATGGTTGATACAGATGTCGAAAAAGGTGTTGCAAATGCGGTGTTGGAGGTGATTTGTCGTCTGATTGGAGTGAGGATGTCGAATGTGAGTTGAAAAAGAAGCTTAAGTTTCCTTTGACGGAGAATTTTGTGTTAAGGATTATTGCTTAAGTATGGAAACAACCATTGAAAGCATTTAGGTTCTTCGAATGGATTGGAAGTTGTGGAGGGTTTGAACATGGTAGTGTAACTTACAATGCAATGACCGATGTTTTAGCTCGTCTTGAATCATTAGCGGAGTTTTTGGATTTTGTGAAGCAAATGAGACTTAAGGGGTATAATATTGATATACATACTCGAGGAGTTGTAAGTCTCTACCGCTCAAAGATGCTGTTGCATTGTTCGAGTTCATGATGGATGGGCCTTACAAGTTTTCACTGTCACATGTAACGTCATTGTTGATTAGGATCTCGAGTAAAGAGCATCCGGATATGGATAAGTTGTATCGGGTTTTTTACATTTTGTTAGTGCTGGAAATGCCCCCAATAAATACTTAGTTGGGGAAATTGGATGAAGCAAAGAAGATTGTAGCAGACTTGAGGAATTCGGGGTATAAGCCCGACAACTTTACTTACAGCCAAGAAAAATGGAGGTCGAGGGTTGTGTTCCTAATGTAAATACGTGGACTAATAAGTTAATCAAAAGCCATTGTAAAGGTAATCAAATGGCTCGGGTATTATCTTGTTTGGCAAAGATGAAGGAGAAGAACGTCAGGCCGGATCCTGAAACATTGTTAGTTTCGCTGAAAGGTTTTATCTCGGAAAATAAGGTGCTTGATGCTTATAAATTCTTTACTGAGTTTATCAAGACTGAAATTCAAGTAAAACCTACGCATGATATGTATAAGCTTATGATTGAGGAGCTAACGGAAGCTGGTAAACTCGAAGAAGCATTACAGGTTCTTAGTGTGATGAAGAAGGATAAAATCCGGGGTTTCCCTGCGCCAATTACCGAATACATTGCTAAGTGTGGAACATTTGATGATGCCAGTTTATACAAAAATCATTGAAGCTTTCTTAAAACAAGGTAGATATTCTGATGTCAACGATTTGATTAATGCGAGCCCTCTTCGTGTCCGTGAACATAAGGCAATTCGCGAGATGTATGCCTTATGCCAAGCTACTACCCCATCGGAGAGGTTGCGAAGAGGTGATCGTCATGATGAAGAGTTGAAGACTCTAGTTCTAATAAGACATTTCTGATTAAATAAGAAACTGATAAGACAGTCATTTGAAATCCTGTTTGATTCGTCATTGTCAATACATTTAGAATATCAAAATGTTATGAACTTTTATCAATGCAGAACGAAAGATAATGTTCATGTAAAATGCGCCCCGACAAATGTGAAAAAGCAAAGTTAAGGAATCTGTTGAGACAAAGTGAGTATTAACAAGAGAGAAAATAGAAATGCCGGGTAAAAATTGGATAATTTATAATTCGGGTAATTAAAATCAACACCCTTTTGCATACAAAAGTTTTGGAGCATGAAATACTAAACTTATGATCCAAGTTATCCTAAAGATGAAAAAGCAGCAACCTCAATTGAACACTGCCATACGCTTTTTGAAACACTATATATAAATAGCACAAGGCAAAACCTATAATTAAATTTGCCATTACATAATAATTTATAATAATAATTTATACTCCGTAAATAGTACATATAAGTATTTAGGAAAGCGATAAGACGTCACCATGGATTTCAATAGGGAGTGGTATAGAGAAAAATCGTCACGTATGACGGTGGTGGCTCATTTGTTTGGAATTTTAGCAATTATTCTCATGCTTGTTTGGCTCTTGCATTATCGTGGGGGTTTTAATCTCAACTCCGATAATCCAGCCCGTATTTTTAATGTTAGTGCTTTAATTATATACGTACCCTTACTCTTTACTTGTACTTGTACTTTTACTTCGTAGTAATTATTGTATGAATATCGCGAAAATCGTTTAGTTGAATGCGTAATATGAAATCAAAAATTTCCCTTTCATATCTTAAGGTTAAGTAAATTTAATGTAAGGTTTTGCTAAATTTCAATTTATGATCCTCAGCTATATACTCGTGCAATGTGAGTTATTTTCTACTTTGATAACCCGTGAATTAAATTTTTACCGAGTACTAAAATAGACATTACATTGTTACACATAATGTTGAAATGAAATTAACAAAGTATGAATGAAAATTAATTATGAAATTCTATCCATACAGGTTCATCCTTTTCTCATGTTCTTTGGATTCATATTTTTCGCCGGTGAAGGTATATTTAATTTTTTTTTATTAATCTGTTTCATCGATTTTCCTGTCACCATTTAAATTTAATTAGTCAAATTTGTTTTAGCTTTAATAAACTTTGGTTAGAGTTATACATTTTTCGACCCAATGGTACACCGATAATATCATATTTTGATATCCAAATTGTATTTAGAATGGACAAAAAATATGTGTATATTTAGCTGGTTTAATACAAATACTTGTATAAGTCAGCATTATACGAAAAATTGTGTATGATTTGACATACGCATGCTAACTTCTTTATGAGAAGTACTTATTTAGCTAGATGCATGTGTTGTAGAAGATATATACTCAATAATTTCATACACATATATAGTATTATATTCATCTAAAATAGTTCAATTAAAATGATAGTATTTGACCCGTTTTAATTAGAATCATCATATGTGTGTTGTTGAGCAGCTATGATGGTATACAAATCAGTGAGAGCAACAACTCGTGCACAAAAGATAACTCACATGATGATGCATGTTATAGCAATGAGCCTTGGAATTGTAGGCATATATGCTGCTTTCAAATATCATAATAAACGCAATTTAACCAACATGTACTCTTTACATTCTTGGATCGGTCTCAGTACCTTCATCTTATACGGCATTCAAGTAAGTATCGAGTAATAATCTTAATCTATTGGTTAAGACAGAGAACGTTAATATTGTCAAAAACACTCGAAATCTGACATAAGTATCACTTTTCATGACTTTACCAGTTACTTTAACTGACATCTGCAATTCTGTAGTGATTTCAAATAGATTGATATATATCTTACCAATGTGTCTTGCTTATATAATTTCGTAACTTGATGTATTAACAATACGATAATTTTGTAAAATGTAGTGGATATTCGGGTTTGCGACATTTTGGGTACCGAGGCCACAAATAACAAGAGCAATGTTTCTCCCATGGCATGTATGTTTTGGAAGGGCATTGTTGTACATGGGAATATGCACAGCAGAAACAGGTTTAATGCAGATTTTTACAATACTTGGTTTAGTGGATAATCGTGAAGCAAGGTTGATCAACTTCACAGGCCTTCTTATTCTGCTTTTTGGAATCACTGTTGATCTTTCTGTCGTGTTTGGTCGTTATGTGTGAATAATATTTGCATGTCTTGCTTCAGACGGAGTGACCTGTTTAAAAGCTTTAGACGGATCAAGTTCCCGAATAATAAGTAAGTGGGGCAAATGAGATTATCCCCCCACTTACTTTCTTATAAGGGGGCTTGACCCGTATGAACCTTTCAGACGGGTCACCCCGTCCGAAATGAGAATTGATATTTCACCAATTGGGACTTTGTAATGTAATGTTGTTACAAGATTGTTTCTTTTTGCAAACGTTTTTGTCGATTTATTTCGAGTTCTAATCATTTTTTTATATTATGTATTATGTACGGAGTACAATTGTTCATTGGTCTAAGTTTTCATTTATGGCTGATATTTTTTTCATGTTTTATATTGTTACTAGTGCAGATTTCATGTTACTGCACGGTATTTTAGATTGTGTTGTATAGAGATTTTAGTAATTAAAGTGATACTATATATTGCGTGAGAATGTCTTACAATGAAAAGGTTCAAATCTACTAGTACTTTATTAGTATTAAGAAATTTATTTTAATATAAATTTTCTTTCTTACCCTATATTCCGTGTTAATAAATCTTGTATTTCATTGCAATTTGTCATATTCTTTTATGTAGAGGACTTTTAAAAACCCAACTTCTACCTATAAGACATTACACAAACCAATTTGTCATTTTATAGATCATATACTTATTTTCAGGGCTGAGCAAAAATATACGATACGGTTTTATTATACGTATCCGATACGATATACGGTTTCAATTATACGGATTTCCGTATATCCGATACGAATTTCCGTATATACGATACGGTTTATAAAAAACCGTATCGGATACGTATCGGCAAAATTTGCAACCGGATATACGGTTTCCGATACGGTTCCTATTTTTAATATAAAATATAAAAATAAAATCATAAAACCACTAAACGTCGAGTATGTCCGTGACTCAATCGTATTACTTGTATACATTTTTAAGTTATTTATTCTTAAAATATGTGATACTCTTTTAAATTATTAAGAAAAATCATAAAATCACAAAAAAAAAACAAATAAGACATAAAATTTTACATAATTAAATGAAAACCCGGATACCGGATATACGGTTTCCGGATATACGGAAAAACCGGATATCCGGTTTCCGGATATACGGAAAATCCGTATCGGATAAGGATACTCAAAATTGAGTTTTTTAAAACCGGATATCCGATACGGTTTTGAAAACCGTATCGGATATCCGGTTTTGCTCACCCCTACTTATTTTGATAGTGCAGATGATAAAGTAAGATAACTTACCTCGTGAGACGGTCTTTTTCTGTTAAAAAAAAACATTTACTGTTAATGTATGAGATGTCTATTACAAAATGGGATTGTTTCATATTGTAAGACCGTCTTTTACAATAGATACATGTTTAATAAAAAAAATGTCATATCCTGTTTTTATGTACAATAGAAAAAGACTCGTCATTTCTTGTGCATCAACATTCATATCGCACACGTTTTAATATTGGAAAAATATAAAAGAAAACATACTTCGTGTAAACTACTGCCGAGCATCCAGTTCACCTGTTTTGCACTGTTAAGTAGGGGTGGGCATCGGTCCAAAACCGGAAATGATAAAAAATCGGGACGACCGGACCGGAAAAATTCTGGTCCAAGACCGGACCGGACCGGTTGGACCGGAATTTAGACTACATGCCCACTTTTTTCTAATTCCGGTCAAATGGACCGGATTGGACCAGTTAGACCGGATTGGACCGGAATAAAATAAAATTTATAGGAAAAAAAATCAAATAATAATAATTCCGGTCTTTCCGGTCCAATCCGGTCCAATCCGGTCTGGACCGGAAAATACCGGTTCGAGACCGGACCGGACTGGAAACCGGAATCTTAAAAAATGATGGACCGGAGACCGGACCGGAATTTTTTTTTCCGGTTCCGGTCCAGTCGATTCTGGTCCGGACCGGTCCAATTTTCCGGTTCGGACCGGACTTTGCCACCCCTACTGTTAAGAAGTCGATAAAGTTTACACTTAGTGTCCACTATAATGTACTCCCTCCTAGTCGGTCATTTTTTCCCTCTTTCCTTATTGGGTAAGTCGGGTTTTCTTCCCTCTTTCCCTTTTTGGATGTGGGGTTGTGTGTTTTGTGTGGTCTAAATTCATTTGTATGTGGGGTATTATGTTTTGTGTGGTCCAAATTCATTTCCTTAACTTTTGTGTAAAAGGGAAAGGGGAATGTAGAGTCTATTGATCGAATACGAAAGAGGGGGGGGGGGTGAATTGAGTATTAAAAAATAGCCCCACTTTTTCGATTTATAGGATATGTAATTAATTATTTGATCTTATGAATTAAAATCAACTAATTAATTAATCAAAGTAAGCGCGAATAACGAAATAACGAAAAGTAAAGAGATAAGAGAGAGGCACACGATTTTTGAAGTGGTTCAGTTTCACACGTTGAAACCTACGTCCACTATTCTCGATTAATAATTGTTAGTACCTTTCTACGGATTACAAAAATTACCAACCCACTCGTATAATCAACACTATGATTATAACTCAAGGTGAGTATCGCTAAATACTCTATACTATCTTACGATAATAAGAAAGTACAATATAACTCACACAAATTCCCGTTAAAGAATTGTAAGCTTATAATGATGTACTATTATCCAATAACGTATTTCACTCAAGCGATTGATAATAATGGATGCACGACTCTTTTAAAAACAAACTCTAAAAATAATAAATATTTGCTCAAAGGTTTGCTTTAAAACGATTTTGAAAAATCAACACTAGTAAATAGATGTGCCGTGTGATTGTAGTGTATTTCGTGTGTTTTACAAATTGTATGTGAATGAGTATTTATAGTAGTAGAATCATAGTAGATCTAAAACCCTAGTATAATATTTAATAAAGATACTTATCTTTCCATAAAATAATATTTGCTTATCTTTTAGAAATATTTTTATCTCAAAATATTATTTGGTTTATCTTATAGAAATATATTTATCTTAATATCTCAAAATATTGTTGTAAAGATATAGTAGAATCCTAGATTAGGTAAACTAAGGAAAAAACCTAGATTGGCCGAAATCCTCTAGCTCACGAAACCCTAGGAGGCACGCATCCCTAGGTGGCACAAACACTAGGTTTCACGAAACCCTAGGTGGCTCAAACACTAGGTGGGCTAATTAGGTTAACAACAAATTGAGATAGAATATGTTAGAAACCCTAGGTAGCATGACAACCCATAAGTTGTATTACTAACCAATAGAATCTCATAAATATATTCTCTATTAAAATAATTGATAAATATAAAAATACTCTTTCAATTTTGAAAACATTTCAAAACATTTTATTTCCAAAATCATGCATCAATATTTTATCATCCAAAGTCATAGGCTAAAGCTATAACTTTTGAACGTAAAATCTCTCGAATGGAATAGTTACCGAATGATGACCTATACTATCTAATCTTCACAAAGATCTTCAGTATACGGATCATCTCTTCATCTTGATCACAAAGACCCTCCATCTCGAGTCTTGTGTTGTTTTATGTAGATCTTGTTTGAAGCGATTTTCTTTAAAGTTATGTCTGGTTAGCTATAACTTCCATGTCCACTTCCAAAGTTATTCCTGAAGTTGTTATAACTTTGTCTCACAGACTTTATCAAAGTTATGCTTAACTTTGATCTTTCTTCTCATAATTGTTGCTAGCTATAATAAGACTAAAACACACAATTACATGCATATGATATATCGAGTAAAACACATTATCACGTAAACATATGTCATTATCAAAACTATCAAATTGGTCCAACAGGGAAGAAATGAGTGACTAGGAGGGAGTACTTCGTACCCTTCAAAAAATATGTGTGACTATAATTACGAAACTCAATTTCACCTGGACCCGATGACCCATATTATTTCTCAAAAAACGGGTTGTACTTGAAAATAGATTACTACTCCATGTATATCTTCTTGATGTTCACACTTTTTTTAAAATACTTCTCACATATATTCAAGAAGTGGGAAGATCATTAAAAAACGGAGAGAGTACTACTTTATCTGTAATTATAATTTGTACCTACTTTACGGAAAATTTATTATATGTAATATCAATGGCCTTCCAATAAACTTATTCAGCGACAACTCTCCTTTGAACATTTTTGAAAGAAAAAAAAAAGATAAAAAAATGTAATTCGTATAAACTACCTTCTAGTATCTGATTAAAGATAAATTCGCATTTAACACGAGTGTATCGGTCTTATGTTTAAGACGGTCCAAGCACTTAGAATAACACAAGAAAAAATGTATGAGAAAAGTAGATACAATAATTTTATTTATTTATATAATAATATAATTTAGATTCATAAAATGGATTCCCGTCGTATAAATCCCCCGCGATACATTTTTTTTACAACGATTAATTAGGGGGATCAAATGAAGTATGATACTACCTCCATTCAACTCCACATGGTAGGTTTCTATTTTTGACACTATTCACAAGTCGGAAGAATCTTTCAATTTCCGGCTAATGCATAAGAGAAAATATATTCATGTGGATCTTGTTTGATTCATCTTTAAGAGTATATTAAAAATATCTAACTTGTATAATTTTTGCAAATACGTAGCGAACTATATTTACGATACAAAACGCGCGTTGGCAAACGTGAAAAAAGATAAGTGTAGTGTGGAGTTGAATGGAAGGAGTAATATATTACTCCGTAATATCGGAAAAATATAACTCGTTTTATTCTTAAGTCGGATAACTTCGTCAAAAAAGAAGATTAAGTACTGATAGACTGATTCAAGTAACAGTAGACAAATACGAGTAGCCAACTCTCTAAATCATTTCGATTTTAATCAACTCAATCTTACAAACATCTCGTCGATAAAAAATCCCCAATTCAAAACCCTAATTTCATAACCTGGGCAAAATTAATCAACGAATTATGACGAAAAGAGGAGAAAACGTAGGCAATATTCCACCTTTTTTGGTGAAATGTTACGAAATGGTTAACGATGAAACTACTGACGCAATTATTTCTTGGAGTCAATCTAATGATACCTTTATTGTTTGGAATATGGCAGAATTCACCGGAAATTTACTCCCCAAATTCTTTAAACACAGTAATTTTTCCAGTTTTATGCGTCAATTAAACATCTATGTAAGTTTGATTTCTTCATTGTTTCTATTTTCGTTGATTTTTTCGCTTTTTTGTGTTGATTATAAGTATTAGTTATATTTACAAGTTTTATTTGATTGAATTATACATAGTATTCATAGTTTAGGGATTATATAAGAGGGTTTTTGAAGGTGATCGATTGCGTAGAACCCTCAAACTTCTTAGGGTTTATGTTATGGATTGAGTGTAGTAAGCGAACTTGGCGGAGTTATTTGTAAAGTTCGGAAGGAGTCGAGTTTTTTTCGAGGTTCTTGAGGGAGGTAGAATTTCGGGGTTTTGATGAGAGGATGAATTTATTGGCAGTTGATTGAATTTACTTTGGTATGTACATAGACAATTCGCATTGAGTTTCGGGGAAAAGATTTATTATTGTGGTTAGAGTAGCAGTGAGAGAGTTATAGATCAGCTGATGATAGTGGTTGTAGAGAGGTTAAGCTGCACACGACATTGTATTCCGTCTAGATATGATGTTTTTAGGCATTTTCTTGGATTTGAGTTGAGTCGTTTGACAAGAATGGATGCAATAGACTGCGCAATTCTTGGGCAATCTTTTGCAAACTCAATAAGCTATTAGCAACTTTTAATGGCTTCATACGAGAGTTACATACGTAATACGTTGATGTTTGAGTCTTTTGGCATGTGCTATAGCTGTTTTCTGAAGGTAGTCATCGTCCCCAGGATAAATTCAATGGGCTAGTATTGGAACTTTGGCAGCATCAAATTTCTTGTCAATTTTGTGATATTGTTTTGCCCTTTTCATTTTGATCATTGAATATATATGATGGAGTAAATCCAATGGAGCCAAAGACTCTTTACTCTTTGGTTTTGGATTATGATGAAATAAATCAAAACAGCCGCCCTTCTTTTTCTTGTGAAGTATTAGTTCTTCAATGTAGCTCTCGATGCACTTTTCATCCTGGATGCACTCATTACTCATTACCATTGTGTGTCTGATTTTTTTTTTGACGAATCGTGGAATCCCAAACTTCAGACCTTGTGGTAGCGAACTTTCTTTTCTTTCTATTCGCCAGAGTGAAAAGTCTGGAAATTATTCAAGTATGACCCTTTAATACCATCACCCATGAAGTTTTAAGAATTATTAGAAGCTGTTGTGGTTTCTAAATTGCATAGAGAGATTAGGATCAAAGACATGGTGATGAAATCCGATCTTGAGAACTGGGAGTTTGAAGTTCGGAAAGAAGAAACTCCAGAAATGAGGCATAAATCAACTAAATAGGCGATTAGTTTACTTCACTTTTTCCTTTTCTCCCTTGTTATATACATTCTTGTCCAGTTTTGGCATGGCGGAAAACATATCTTTATTTCAGAATTAAAACACAAATACAGCATGAGATCTGTTGTAGAAGTTGGCAATACATTTTATTACATTTTATTGGGTTTTGATTTTAGTGTTCTTGAGATAGTTGGAACCGTCTGGTTTTATAAAGTTCTCCAGAAGTTGCCTTTTCTCTTCTAGGAGTAGGACATTGATAACCTTACCTTATTTTGTGAATCCATGCATTAAATAAAGAGTTCATTAGTATCAGTGTTTTTTAACGTTGGTTGTACACTTCTACTTTCCTCTCTGGATTCAATAGGATTCTTTGAAAATGCCTTCTCCCAAAAGGGTGGTAGATAGTAAAAATGACTTCTGGTCTTCATATAAAAAAACCTCTCGATAATGTTGAACTGTCTTGATTTTGTCCCAATCAGGAACGACAAGTGAAATTACGAGGTTTAGATGTATGATCAACTTCGGAGAAAGATTATGAATTTTTTCACAAACATGTTAAGCAAGAATAACTTTGCCTGACTTTCTATGTCTGCTAAACAAGCGGAAGAAATGTAGCATCATAGTCATAGATCTAGTGAGGGCATGCTCATTTCAGTTATTTTGTGGAAGATTTACATGATTACATCATCCAATTTTATAAATTGCTTTCTCTGCAGGGTTTCAGAAAGGTGGATACTGATCGTTGGGAATTCGCTAACGAAAGATTTATTAAAGGGGAAAAACATTTATTGAAGAGTATTAAAAGAAGAAAAAACATCCAGAATGCAACCCAGAAGAACTCTCAGCCAGATCAGCCTAACATCGAGTTGTCCGAGAAAGTGGATTTCAATTTAGAGAAAGAAGTGGAGATCCTGAAGACTGATAAATTAGCATTAATGCAGGAATTAAGTAAACTAAGCGAGAGACAAGAATCTTCACAAGATAAGTTACTCCTTTTGCGAGAGCGTCTTCAAGGGATGGAGAATGATCAACAACAGTTGCTTTCATTTCTTGTGATGGTAATGCATAGTCCTGGCCTTCTTGTTCAGTTACTTAAGCCTAAAGAAAACAGTTGGCGCAGGACTAAATCTGGCACATTTACGTTGGATCAAGAAACCGGCCTTGAAAGTACACTTGTTTCTGATAAGTTGATAGTAAGATACCAACCTCTGACAAATGATGAACCCTCTACTATGTCCTCCTTGTCAGTTTCTGATAAAAAACTTGAAGAAGATTTATATTTCAACGGGATTGAAGACTTCTTCTTGAATTTCAAATTCCCGACGCCACAATTTGATGAAAGCTTGTCTTTTCCCGGAGACTCTGGATCTCTTCCTCCAAAATTAGACCTTGAAAAGCTCGAGCAATTTCTCCTTAGTAGCCCAAGTCGTGATTGTGCCGAAGAACCTGACACAGATGATGATGAGTCTCTAGAAGCCTTGACGGCAAAGATGGGGTGTTTGTCTCCCCAAAGAAAATTTTTCGAGACAGGAGAGTGGAAATAAGGGCTGGCTATTTTTTCTAGCTGCGGCCGTTGCGGCTGATTAAGATATACTAGTACCCGTAATGTGCATTTTGTTGGTTCATATGGTCAATATGGTTTGTAGTGGCAACCGACTGGGAAACATAATGAAATGTATTGGAAAATGACGGAATGATTTGGCGATTTAGGGCTTGAAAGGGCGAATGAATAGATTGGGGAAATAAGGGAAATCGAGTTTTACTGGTATGTTATGTTTGGGTAAAGTTGGTGAATATGGGTATATCGCGTAAATCTTTCATTAACGAGTCGGAAACTATAAAATGCTGACTCGGTTCAAATATACGGTGGTGATCTTAAAGTTAACCGACTTAACCCCAATGTTTTGGGGTTATTTGTAAAAACCGGAATACATGATTATTTGTAAAAATATGCAAATAGATAGTAGTTGTCTGTAATTTCTCCTAATTATTATTTGACAAATATAGTATCGTCTTCAATTTAGGAAAATACTCACTACATATTTTGTGTTAAATAATTAGAATTTTGGTCTATTTGGCTTTTAAAATGGTTGAAGAAGTCCTTTTATTTGTATTTTATATTGGCTATTACATATTCGAGTAGTAACATTTTGTTATTTTCTTTTCTGCAAACGAAGCCTAAACACTCCATAAGAGCATTCTTATGGTAACAGAGTTCGATTTTAAGTCATGAGTGTCCTCACTTAATAACCTTACTAGGGTTCATGCCCGGGCGTTGCCGGGGTTAGCTCTTATGTTGATACAAATTATCATCTAACCTTTTAAAATCATATGCCAAACCTCACTTTAAAAGCTTTATAATAAGGAGTTATTATTAGTCCCTTTATCCCAATAATCCCGATTTTGTAAGCATACATAAATGTATAAAATATTTCATATGCCTTTTATAGATTTTATCGATTCTTAGGGTAAACCATAAAATGTCATCATATGAATTGATTAAACCTAAAATCTATAAAGAGCCTACGAATTGTTGTATACAAGATGCTCAAAGTGACATTTTGGATCTTAAGGTGGTTAGCCTCTTGTACTTGAACGAACAACGGTGGCCGGGCTTGATCCTTGAGAGTATATCTTCATCTAAAACTATATCGACCTGGATTGCATGTTCAGTATCAGAAGGAAATTAAATTAAAAGTATATCGTATATGTAAATCAAGTCGAAACCATGTGAGTACCGTGATTTGTCAACTAACTAGCTTAGGATAGTCTGATGCAATTTACATATTCAGTATGAAAAAAGAAACAATGATAGAGTGTCACTGGTATTGAGATTTGATAATATACCTTTTACTCCACTTCGTGTAGGGTTTAACATTATAATGAACCTTATATATTATATTTAAGACAGGAACCGGTACTAGTCAGTGACACTTTCTCATTTTTCATTTGTTAAAACATGTTAAATACTAACTCACTTGTATAGATAAAGTACGATAAAAGTAAAACATCTAATGAATAACAAGAGGTTTATTTGTCGTATCAATACAAGTAGGTTAGAATGTGACCAGTCTCAAGCTTAAGACAGATACTTCCGTCACATTCGTCAAAGTTGATAATAATCATAAAGAAGTACTTCCTAGAACTTTTAATTCATTAGTGTCGTCCATGCTTCAAAGTTGATCCTAACTTGATTCTTTTCCATTAAGAAGAAGGTCCTTAAATTGAGTTTTTCATTACCTGCCAGTTTAACTAACACTCCTATCATACATCTCCAATTATTGATACACTTGCGACAAAACGGAAGGTTAATAATCTCTCATGATAGGAATTAGAAGAAAACAAAAGAGATAAGATTATTATGAGAAGATAAAGAGAACTTAGAGCAAAAGTAATCACTTTAAGCCTTTTTTTTTATTTGATTGAAACTTTGAGTAAAACTGAATTTGTAAAGTATGAAGTGAATTAAACTAATATTTAAGATGAACTGACCTGGAATAAACTAATCCAAACCGATATAAACATAACCTTCAATTAGCTAATTTAAGGTAAAATAATATAACGGGCCTAGGCATGCATATACACATAAAATGAGACACTCTTACCATGAGACTGATGATGCAATCTATATAATCGACTTTGGTTTAATGTCACATATAATAATTTGCGAAATTTAAAATAGCTCTTAATAAGATGTTTAAGTGATTTAGTCCTAAAGCAAAAAACACAATATAATTGTACACAGTAAATTAATCCTATTCTCTTGTATTTACGCAAATTCTCATTTTTAATACCGTCACAATCTTGTGAATAATAACCCGTAATATTTAATTATCGGCAAGAAATGACTTCATTCTTCTAAATGTCCTTTATCGATCATTGCTTGGGCAGTTGATTATTCACTTTCCTTTGTTCATGTTAAAGAGGCCAATGCAGCATTTCAAGGCATAATACAGTTGGTCTGGTTGACGACGACGTATATTCGTCTTTAATGAAGACGAGTCATATTTTCTTTTATAAGGAGGCAAGTGAGAGGACAAGTGGAGATCCATTTAATTTCCCACCTGCCTCCTTATGAGAAGGGATTCGATCTGTCTGAAGACGGATATGCACCGTCTTAAATGAGAATTTGTGAATACACAATACACATGGATATTAATTAGTTGGGTTGAAAATAGATATTCGGGAGAGTAACTATTATTTGACTAATGTAGTACTTATTTAACTTATCGTTTTCGATTTAAGAAAATACTCCGTACGTATCATGTGTTAAGTAATTATAATTTCGATGGTCTATTTAGCTGTTATGATGGTTGAAGAATTGCATTTATTTGTATTTTACGTTGACTATTACGTATTCAAATAACATTTTTTTATTTTACATTTTTCTACTCCTTTATCCCGGTAAATTGTTGTCATATTCCTTTTTTGGATGTCTTAGTGAATTGTTGTCATTTTCATATTAGAAAGTTTTTTTAATTAGTAATTTGATTATTCAAAGAGACGACTATTGTCCACTTGTCATTCACTAGGTGGATTTAAAATGACTCCCCACTCTTTCCTGGGTCTTTGTGCCAATATAAAAGGACAACAATTTACCGGGACGTATAAGATTAAGAAGATGATTATTATTGACTTAAGCTTTATGAACCAGTATTACAAGCATATATAGATTAGAAGACTAAACCCTAATAACAATTAAGATAATAACAATCCTATATTTAAGGTAACAATATAGACTAGGAAATACAAAGATTACATATAATGAAAAATATATACTAGGATATTAAGTATCCTTAATACGCCCCCGCAAGTTGGACAAGCCGGAGGATAGACCAATCTTGGATAACAAGGAGATGAAGCGTGGTCGAGGCAAGGGCTTTGTAAGAGCATCAGCCAGTTGATCGGAAGTAAGCACGTGCTGGACTCGGATGTCTTTATTTTGAATGTGTTGTCGGACAAAGTGGAAGGAAATGGCGACATGTTTCATACGAGAATGGAAGATGGGATTCTCCGAGTAGTGAGTAGCACCCAAATTATCACAGTAAATGACTGGCGTGGGGGTGAAGGAAATGTGGAGCTCAGCAAGCAGGGAACGTAACCAGAGTAATTCGGCTGTAACATCAGCAATAGCACGGAACTCTGCTTCAGTAGATGATCGAGCAACAGTTTTCTGTTTGCGAGAAACCCAGGAAATGGGAGTTTTACCGAGATAGACAATGAACCCTGTTGTCGAGATAGAGTTGGCTAAGTCTCCCGCCCAATCGGCATCACAAAAGGCATGTAAGGTCAGCGGAAAATGGGCATGTAATTGAAGACCAAGATCACTTGTACCATTTAAATACCGTAAAAGACGTTTCAGTGCAGACCAATGACACTCTTTAGGATCATGAAGAAATTGGGCAAGTTTGTTAACTGTGAAGGCAATGTCTGGTCGGGTAAATGATAGGTATTGTAAAGAGCCTATAATAGCACGATATTCGGATTGATTAGAAATAATGGGTCCATCGGCATGGGTAAGAGGAGGGTACGGGTTGAGGGGAGTGGGTGTGGGTTTGGAGTCCGAGAGGTTGACACGGGTGAGTAGGTCGGAGACATATTTGGTTTGGGTGAGAAGAAGGCCGTGGGTATTCGGGGTGACCTCAATTCCAAGGAAGTATGATGGTGGTCCGAGATCCTTTAAGGAGAAGCGTTTATTAATATGATCGAGGAAGGTAGCAAGGTGAGGAGGTGAAGAACCAGTAAGTATTATGTCATCGACGTAAACAAGAAGATAGAGGGAGTATGAGGAACGTTTGAGAAAGAAAAGGGACGGATCAGAGACGGAGTTTGTGAAGCCATAAGCTAGGAGATAAGTACGGAGTTCATGAAACCACGCACGAGGAGCTTGTTTTAGACCGTAAATGGCTTTGTGAAGTCGACAAACGTGAGAAGGAGAGGAAGAATCGAGGAAGCCAGGAGGTTGGGACATGTAGACGGTGTCATGGAGCGATCCTTGAAGGAACGCGTTATTGACATCAAGGTGTCGAAGGGACCAGGAGTTGCTAATGGCGAGAGAGAAAATGAGGCCAATGGTAGCAGGCTTGACTACAGGACTGTAAGTGGCGGTATAGTCAAGACCCTGTCGCTGATTGAAGCCTTTCGCAACGAGACGGGCCTTGTACTTATTGACAGTGTTATCGGAGTTATATTTGATACGAAATACCCATTTGCATCCTATAGTATTGAAAGTGGGTTGTGACGGAACTAAAGACCAGGTTTGATTCTTTTTGAAGGCTTGGAATTCCGCATCCATGGCTGCACGCCAACGCGGATCGAGAAGAGCTTGCTTGACGGTAGAGGGAAGGAGATGAGATGAGGAACTAAGAGAAGCGACTTTTGCATATTTAGGATTTTGTTTAATGATATTGTGGGTGAGGCGAGTGACTACGGTGCGAGGAGGTGGAGGAGGTTTCGGGGCAGAGGAGCGGGGCAGGGGAGAGGCTGACGGGGCAGTGGTGCTGGACAGGGAATTAGGTGGGGCAGAGAGGCTACTCAAGGAGGGGAGAGAAGTGACAGCGGATGTTGGGACCGAGGCGGGAGTTGAGGGAGCTGGTATCGGGGATAGTAGAGTAAGGGAGAGCTCACACCATTGAGATGGAGACGGTAATGGGTCGGGTGTAGACGAGGTGAGCTTTGTGAAAGGGAATTTGGTTTCGAAAAATTGCACATGGCGAGAAGTGTAGAGACGGTTTTTTGTGGGATCTAGACAATGATAGGCACTCTGGGAAGGGGAGTAGCCAACGAAGATACATGCAGTAGAGCGAGAGTCGAGTTTGTGAGAGGAGTAAGGACGGAGCCAAGGGTAGCATAAGCACCCAAAGCTGCGTAATTTAGTGTAGTTGGGTTGAATATTAAAAAGCTTGACATAAGGGGAGAGATTGTTAAGAGTGGTGGTGGGCATTCTGTTAATGAGGTAGGTAGCAGTAGTAAAGGCGTGAGGCCAGAAGGTTGTAGGTAGTTGACCGTAAGAAAGAAGAGCAAGACCTGTTTCAACGATATGCCGATGGCGACGTTCAGCATAGCCATTGTGTTCGGGAGTGTGGGGAGGGGATGTGAGATGGCCGATGCCGTTATCACCTAAGGTTGGAGTTAATTTAATATATTCTCCGCCATTATCGGAAAAGAGTTGGAGGATTGGGCGATTAAAGTATTTCTCAACAAGAGCCTTAAAGCGCATGAAGACGGTTTCAGTTTCAGATTTTCGTTTGAGGGGATAAAGCCAAATGTACTTAGTGTAATGATCCACAAAAATCACATAATACTTAAATGAGTCATAGGATAGAACTGGGGAAGTCCATACATCGTAAAATATAATTTGTAGCGGAGCAGTGGTATGTAAGGACGAAACAGAAAAAGGTAGTTTGTGACTTTTATTGATTACACACGCATTACATGGATCAAAAGCAGAATTTGTAAAGGAAAATTTAGCTAGACGACAAATATTGTGAAGAATTTTTAAAGACGGGTGGCCAAGGCGATGATGCCAAAGCTCAGTTGTTACGGGTTAACTGACATGGGCTTGAGGCGAGGAAGGGGACCATTCAAACAGACCGTTCCGCTTGGTTGCTTGAAGTAGAGTTGTCCCGGTGGTGATATCCTTTATAAGACAAGAAGAAGGAGAAAAAATAGCAAGAACATTATTGTCGGAACAAAGTTTGGGAATAAAAATAATATTGCGGGAAATAGAGGGAACATGAAGGACGTCTTTAAATTGTAAGGAAAGATTAGAAGTAGAGTAAAAGAAGGAACCTATATTTTCGATTGAGAGTGAGGAACCATCTCCTATAATCAGATCATCGACACCATCATACGCATTGTGAAGAGCAAGGTTGTTGAGGTCACTAGTGATATGGTGTGTAGCACCACTATCCAGGAGATACGAGGACTGGTCAGTGGGTTGAGCGGCAGTGGCAGTATGGGCTTGGGGTTGAGTGTTGTAACGGGGCATGGGAGGGAATTGGATGGTTGAAAATATGCGTTTGAAGTCACGGCACACTTCAACATAATGGCCTGATTTGTGGCACCATTGACAGCGGCCACGAAAATTGCCAGACGGAGTAGGCTGGTGTGTGTTTGTGGACTGGTTGTGGGTTGTTGCTTGGGGTTTGGGGTTTGGGGAGGATACCTGGGGAGTTGTTAGGATAGGGAGGACGTCGGGAATGGGAGACATAGTGCACGGAGGCAGGGAGGGTGGAGTTGTGGGTCTCTGGTTTGTAGGTCAAGTCGTGGTGCAACAATTTTTCATGAAAAGCATCAAATGAAATAAGAGTGTCACGGGCACGTACCGCGTCAATGACGGGTTTGTATTTGGCGTAATCAAGACCGTCAATTACCTGACCAATAATGTCTTCCGCATCAAGTGGTTTGCCGAGATGTGCCAATTCGTTCGTACAGGTACGAATTTCCTGCATATAGACAGTAGCAGTTTTGTCGCCTTTGGAGATCGACTTGAGACGATCCTTGATTTGAAGAATGTGACTGCGAGAGGGATTACCATAAGTAGACCGGAGCGTAGTCCAGACTGCTTGTGACGTTTTGTCACCGAGAAGGAGAGGAGTGATGGAAGGATCGATTGTCCCTAATATAGCGCCTTTGAGCAGCCTATCTTGTCGAATCCATGTATGATAAGCGGGATTCGAGATTTCTTTCTTTTCAGCATCGGTTTTGGTTGATGGAGGGCAGGGATATGAGCCATCCACGAATTTGAAGAGATCAAATCCGAACAGAATGTCTTCGAGTTGAGTAGTCCAGCAACGATATGTTTGCGGGGTCAGTTTGATGCATTGGTTCAAATTGACGACGAGAAAAGGGGAAAGAGGTTCATAGGAGTTGGGAATAGTAGAGGAGGTACTCATGATGATGATGATGAAGGAAAAAAAATTGAATGATTGATCGATAGCTCGATACCATATAAGATTAAGAAGATGATTATTATTGACTTAAGCTTTATGAACCAGTATTACAAGTATATATAGATTAGAAGACTAAACCCTAATAACAATTAAGATAATAACAATCCTATATTTAAGGTAACAATATAGACTAGGAAATACAAAGATTACATATAATGAAAAATATATACTAGGATATTAAGTATACTTAATAGGACGAAGGGTTTATTTTGCAAATAAACAGGGCTTAAACACTCATAAGATCATTCTTATGGAGTTCAATCTTAAGTCATTAGTGTCGTTACTTAATAACTTTATTAGTTATGATACTTCGTAGTTAATATTTGCACAATAATCGAAATTTTTGTCAAGAGCTTTACCATCTTTATTACCACTTGATATCTATTACGACTATTTTGTTAAAAAGTACTCCGTAGTACATAAAATGAAGTCCAGATAACTTTTTTGATGTAGTTTTTACTTATATTACACGGTAGAATTGTGGATCAATAAGCCGATAAAGTTTAAAGTAAGTTGAAGGGTGCATAAATTAATTAAGCCTACTAGATGTTTAGATAGTACTCCGTATTAAGTATCAATATCACCATCTCCCCCTCTCACATACATTATGAATGATCGATAAACTAAAGAGTTGTTTGGTTGATTAAAGAACACAATTTCCTTAGTAACTTTAATTTTAGAAGAATTAAATCCAATCCTCCCATTTGGGTAAATTTGGCAAAAGTATTTTGTTGCCCATGCAGAAATTATAAATCACCAAGCGGTAGGTAAGTCACTACCTACATCATGTAGGTCGTTAGAAATGGAAATGGGACGCGGACCGTTGGACTGACACGCCTCGACACTTGTTGTGACCCCTTTGGCCCTTTTAATATGACACTGGATTGACATGGCCCAGGACGGTACAACACGCCACGTGTTGTGCCTAAGTCGAAGTTTGAGAAAAATAATTTTGCCTACCCAGGTGATATATAATATATTTAGACTGATTCCCCTCATCATTCTCTTCTATTTCGACCTTATTTGATGTGTTTTAGCGTCGGTTTTATTGCATTTTGGTTATTATTACGCTTTGCTTTCATATCATGAATTCCCGCCTCATTTTATAGGAAATGAAGAAAGAATGAGACGGGATGAGAAGTAAGAAACCGTTTCTATGCAAATAAGGAAAGGAAGAAATAAAAGAGGAAGAAGAAGAAAGAAATGAAGAAAGGAAGAAATAAAAGAGGAAGAAGAAGAAAGAAAGGAAGAAAATGAGATAAGGAAGAGGGAATATGGGTCTCAGCCGGTCTGGCCACCGGCAGGCCGGCCTGCCGGCTGAGCACCCCACAGATCCCCAACGAAGAAGGAAATTAAGGAGGAGGAGCAGAGGGGCTCAGCCGGTTCAGGCCACTGGCGGCCGGCTGATGATCACTATTTATATACATATTTTATGCTTTTCCTAGACACATTTAACTCGATTTACCGTCTTTCCTAGCTTATTCTATGCTATTTTAGCTAGAATATCGATTATGCCGCTTTTGTTATGTTTTAATGCAGATTGGATGCATTTGGAGCTTTTTGAGTAGATATGGAGCATGGCGGAGGTGGATCGTGGAAAGATAAGCACGGGAATCGAGAAGAATCAAGAAGAATCGAGAATGAAAGACAAGAAAGGAAGAAAAATGAAGAAACGAAGCTAAATGAGGGTCTGCTCGATCGAGCAGAACAACTAGCTCGATCGAGTCGTGGTCAGGTCTTGCTCGATCGAGCAGGAGACCCTTGCTCGATCGAGCAAGTCATTATTTCGGCGGATTTTCGTATTTTCCTTAATTTTAACCTAATTAGTTAGATTTTTGTAATATATAAAGAAAGCTCGTCTTATATACTTTTATATACTTTCTTAGGCTTTTCAATACTTTTAAGCTTTAATTCAGAAACCCTAATTGAGTTCGCTTGCCTCCGGATTTTATTCATCAAAGTCGATTGTCTTTAGTTCATCTTGTAATCGGTATTCTTCAATCTTTCTTTGTTATTCAATTTAATTCCCTTCTAGTTCTTTAATTATTCTTTGTTCATCCTTTCATTGTTTTTAATCATGTTTACTTTATTTATTATTGTTGTTGTTTATATCGTTATGAGTAGCTAAATTCCTTTCTAGGGTTGAAAGGTGATCTAGGATTGTTAGAAGGGGTAGATTGATTAATTGAATTGCAATTGCATGGTTATCGTTTGATTATCGTTTTAATTCTAGTTGTTTGATTACTGGCCAGGATTACTTAACTAGTCTCGCGAATTAGGATTGACACCGACCGGGTTAAGACTAAGATAGGCTACGATAATTGAATAGAACTCGTTTAATGATAGCGATCGCATGTTAAATTGTAGATCTAAAGGACATAATTGAATCGACCGATCTTGTGACCTTAGATAACTTTATTGCATGATAATTGATTACTCCCTATCCCTAAACAATAATCCTAGTGAACCTGAGACCCTAGATTTTTAATCTCATTGTTTTCAACCTTATTAGTTTGTTATTGCTTATTATTAGTTGTTATTATTATTAGTTGTTATTGTTTACTTTAGTTGTTGTTATTAATTGCTATTAGTTTAGAAACCACAATCATAACCCCGAATTTATTACTTTAGAGACAAACCTAGTTTAACAGATTAGAATACTACCGCCTCCCTGTGGATTCGATACCTTGCTTACCGCTGACTATTAGTTAGTTGTGATTTAGGTTTACTTTGATTAAGGAGACGCGACTTTACCCTTATCACCGGCCGACCGACTGGGCACTCCACAACCTCAAAACAAAACTCGAAAAATTGGAAGAATAGCAGATGGCCGGTCCAAGCCACCGTACCGGCAGCCGGCATGACCGACTGAGACCTCTTTCACACGAAGAAACCTCAAGTTTTAAGTCAGATAGTTCCAGCCGGTCCAAGCCACCGGCGGTCGGTGTGCCGGCTGGGATCCCCACTCCGCATTTCCAACTTCCCTTCATATTTTCAACCATCAATTCCACCAACCTATATATAACCCTCTCCTAATTCATTTTGAAGACACAACCCTAGACACAAAAACCCTAGATTTAGCTTTCAATATTCATAATCATTACTCTTATCCTTTGATAATTAGCACTAATTACTCTACTTTTCTACTTAGTTATCCTTAGATCTAGTATTTCCTTTAGCTATTTTTGAACAATTGGGTTGTAATTTGAAGACAAGAGGAGACTCTTATTTGATTATTAATCCAAGTTTCATCATTTCTTACAAGTTTTGGTATAATCTCTCATCTTTATTTCATTACTTGTCTTTTAATTACTTGTTCTAGTTTATTTATCTAGTTTTTATGTTGAATATGTCTTCTCTTGTTCTTTAATGTTTTCCTTCATGAGTATGTGTGAGTAGTGCCCTTCTAGGGTAGATGGGGGATCTTTTGTAGGTTCTTGGGGTTAGAATGTGGTTTTGATTGTAAAAATCTAGTCTTTTGGTGATTCCTATATTTTATGCACACCATGTGTTTGTAGAAATGCTAGAATAATAATTCATGCTTTCTTTCATCTTGTTACTAGCTTAAGCGAGAGCTTGGCTTGTTTGTTGCTTGTGTGTGCCTATATGAGTCTTGGAGGAGGTAGGGCGAGAACCCGACCAAACTTAGGCAAGGAACCGTCTTTCACCGAGAGGTGGAGACCTACCATTACTTACCCTTAGACCGACTTTACCCTCTACCATGTTCAACTCCAACCTCATTAGCAAACCCATTTGCCTTAGTTTTCTTAATTCTTGTCTTAAATCTCATATTTGCTCATTTGTTAGACTTAGTTAGTTTTACTCACCTCCAATTTGCTTCTAGCTGGAATTGAACTAGAATTCGACCAACGTAGCTTAGAGCATTAATCTCCGTCCTTGTGGTTCGACCTCGACTACCCTACTACATTAGTTGAGTTATTTGTTTGACCGGGGGAGGGCGACTAACCCCGCATCACCAGGCACGACAAAGCTCAAGGGAGCACGATACACTCAAAATGCTAAGAAATAAGTCTAAAAACGGAGGAATTGTTTAGGGACGCATCACGACACGACACACCATGGATCGTGGGTCATGCTTGGGCCGCCAGTTCTATTTCACCGGCATGACACGACACGAAGCTCACTTTTCGGTGCTTGGGCCTTACCGGTTTCTTCTCCTAGCATGGTGGGCAAGCACGAGGTATATATGACCCACTTTTTCCACACTTCCGCGCCATCTAATAACAAGTTCAAAAAATTCTCAGAACCAAAACCCTAAACATTTTCATGTCGAATTTGCTACCTAAGTGTCAAAGCTAGCTCGAGTATATGTACCATCTACTACATAAAATAAGGTTTCCTATTACATGGGCTCTCAACGACTACTTTAGAACTGAACCTCGCTCACAAATTTATATGACAATCCTTTTCTTCTCTACTTTAGGCATTGGCCGCCGTTCTTAAACAAGTATATGACAATGTGGTACCGAATCTCGATTTCAACTAACCGGGTCTAGGGGTGGCAATCGGGTCAGTCGGGTCGGGTTCGGGCCGGGTCATGTCGGGTTCGGGTCGTATCGGGTCAGACAACCCTTTCGGGTCGGGTCGGGTCGGGTTCGGGTCGTTATCGGGTCGGGTCATTTTCGGATCAAATGATACATCGGGTCGGGTCGGGTTTGGGTCGGGTCGTAATCGGGTCCGGTTATTTTTTCGCAATATTTCAATATTTTTCCATTAAATCTAGTTTTAAATTATTATTTGGTTTAATTAATTCATTATTAAGTCAAACATATCAATTTAAACAATAAATCACTTTCATTTTGATCATTATTAAGGTTAATAATTGTCAGAGCGTCAATTTAATCGGGTCAATATCGGGTCGGGTCGGGTTCGGGTCGTCATCGGGTCGGGTCGGGTCGGGTCGGTTTCAGGTTGCAGTATTCTCGGGTCAGGTCGGGTCGGTTTTGCTCGGGTTTCGGGTCGGGTCAGACTTGCCAGCTCTAACCGGGTCCCGATGACCCATATTATCTATCGAAACAAAAACGGGTTGTACACTTGTACTCGAAACTAGATTAGATATACTACGTAGACGTAGACATGCACTACTTTTTTCCCCTTTTCTTTCTCGATAATTCCTTCATAAAACCATACATAAACATACACAACCTTCCACCATTTTCACAGCTCAAACTTCTCCATCTCCAACCTCCCCAAAAAATGACAACTCCCTCACTTTCTCTCTCCTCTCTCCTCCTTCTCCTACTCCTCTCTCTCCTCCACGTGTCACTCTCTGCTTCACTTTCACCAAACACATACATATACGGCGGTTGTTCCCGCCAAAAATACTCCCAAAACTCCCTTTACTCCTCTTCCCTCAACTCGCTCCTCACCTCCCTGGTCAACTCAGCCGCCAACTCGCCCTTCTCCCAACTCACCCTCAACTCGCCCGCAATCTCCGGCGTCTACCAATGCAGGGGAGACCTCCCCGAGTCGGCCTGCTCCGCCTGCGTCCGCAACTCATTGAGTCAACTAGGCGCCCTCTGTGTCAACTCGGTCGGCGGCGTCCTCCAGCTCGACGGGTGCTTCCTCAAGTACGACAACGCGACGTTCCTCGGCGTGGAGGATAAGACCGTCGTTCTAAAGCGGTGCGGAGGCGGTGGGGGTGGGGTTGACTCGGGCGAGTTGGTGAGTCGGAGGGATCAGGTGCTGGGTTACTTGGCGAGTTTGAGTGAGTCGTATTACCGAGTTGGCGAGTCGGGAGGTGTGAGAGGAGTAGGGCAGTGTGTAGGGGATTTGAGTGTGGGAGAGTGTCAGGATTGTTTGGTGTATGCGATTCAACGGTTTAAGACTGAGTGTGGGTTCGTTGGTTCGGGTGATGTGTTTTTGGGTAAGTGTTATGTTCGGGTTATGGTTAGTCGTCGCGGGTCCGGCTCGGGCTGGTACGGTTCTAACGGTAAGTCACATTTGTATCAGCATTTGTATAATACGGTCTTACATATGTCTAATTCAAACAAAATTAAATACGAGTAAAAAATTGTTTATATTTGATACTCGTATTAGTATAGTGACGGTTTAACAAGAGTTCAAAATAAAAATAAAAATTGAATGATTTATCGGTTTTCAATTCTGTAATTGAGATATTTTAAAAGATTTAAAAAAAAATATTAAAATATTAAATGGTGACTATTTAGTTAAAATTTAAAACTCTCATATTCATTTGTACTAGCTTCATGGTAGATTAGTAGACATTTCAATTCTGTCACTCGTCGATTTCTAATCTTGCATTTGTCAAATAGTTCAATTTTATTTAGGATTTTTAATTTTTATTTTACTTTTGTTAATATTAATTTATATTTTATAATATACTCCGTATATAGTAATGTCATTATTATTGTCTAAAAAAATAAATTTTTCACATGGACCCCTACTCGTATTATAATTCTGGTTCAAATTCCAAGCTTTTCCCAAATATGATTGAGAAATTAAATCAATAGAATTGAGAAATAACATGTTTATAAAATTAAATTGGAATATTTTAATTTATATAGTTAAAATGACACTAATGTGGAAAATTTAATAAGATTAAAGGACGATAAATTTTAGTTGTTGTTTAGCTCAGTGAAAGTTCCTCTGTGTCAAAAATGTAAATATTTGTTTTTGTTTTTCCTAAACATACTTTTAAAGTTACGAATAGCTTTTTAGGTTAGTTATAAGTTAGAAAACCCTACACGAAATGAGTTTACTAGACATAACTATTGATAATGTGATTTGTGAGTCATATTCATGTATGTGATAATAGGACAGTAGGACTATAATAGGAGAAACAATTACGTATGAAATTGTCATAATTTTACGTGGAAATTTATGTATTTTTAGGTTCAAATAATTTAATGAACATACGTAGGCATGTCACTAAAGTCTTTTCTTTCTATTACGCCAAACGACCCACTAATATGATCTCAATTAACTAAGTCATGTTTTATTGGTTAACTATCAAATGTATAGTGTGAAGAAAATGAGATGATTACACAATTGACATAACCTTTTATGCCTATACAAAAGCAATTTGCTATTTTAAACTTTGTGTATGTATTTTTAGGATTAGTCGCTGTTTAAAACCGTCTTAAATTTACAGCTTAATCATCATTATAGCTAGTATCAAGAAAATCAGGTAGCATATATAAAAAGGCAAATTATCACTGAAGACGAACCAATTCCGTTTTCAGCTGAAGACGGGGCTTTTGTGTCCAATATAACGACAAAATGTAATCATGTGACAAACAACCAAGTAATAGATTATGAAATAGTACTGATTATATTTGTCGTTAAATTGGTCACATTTATGCTGTTTTCAGCTGAAGACAGAAATAATGTGACAGTCTTCAACAAGATTTATTGATATAAAAAAGAGTCAGTTTTAATTTAACTTTTTTGTACCATTAATATTTCTTCAGTAGTTCAATCTCATCTATATCGTTTTTATTGACATAAATATTTTAAATGTATGTGAAAATGATTTCTCTTAAGAAAAAAAATATACAATTATAAGGTGATCAATTCATGTATTCATGATTTCATTCCATTATTCTCATGAGTTATTAAGATTTACAAACTTTATTTGGACCTATATAAAGTTAAAGGGTAGAGCACTTTGAGTAGGTGATGGTTTGGTGAATTAAACATGGTTTGGTCCACACGCATCCCATAATAATAATAATATACGGATTAAGTCAAGGTGGTATTATTATTTAAGCTCGCCTCACTGAAAACGGGCACTATCCGTCCCAAGCTGAATACGGATAATGCCCCTCTCACAATATGTAAATGAGAGCTCAAGTTATAAACCCACTAATCATATGAATCTAGCTTAAGCTTGAATTCAGGATGTATATATTGAAAATATTTATTAATCATGTTTTATAAGTGACTAAGCATAATTAAATAATGCAGGTTCATCTCAAGATGATGAAATAGAGAAGACACTTGCAATTCTTGTTGGATTAATTGCTGGAATAGCTTTGTTAATCATATTCTTTGCATTTCTCAGAAAATTGTGTGACGGAAAAGGTAAATTTTAAATACGTATATACTTCCTCCATTCAACTCAACTCTACCAAAAAAAAGTTTCACATTTGCCGAGACGTATTTTACACGGTAAATATCGTTAGCTACGTGTTTGCAAAAATTATAAAAGTTAGATATTAATAATGTACTCGTAAAGACGAATCAAACAAGATCACACATGAATATATTTTTTACTTATATATTGAGAGAAAATTACAATTATATGATCGCTTGTGAATAGTGTAAAAAAAAAAAGTGGTAGAGTGGAGTTGAATGGAGGAAGTAGTAGCTTTAACCATTTTCCTGAGTAAATTGAATGCATGAAAGCGAACATAGTACTCGATAATCAATAGAGTAAATTAATAAAAACTCCCTTTTATAAACTACTTTTCTAAAATAACTCACTTTTGAAATTTTTTTAATAAATTACTCTCATAAAATATTCTCAGGTCAAAAATTACACCCAAATTGACTTTGAGACGAAAATGACTATTTTATGACCGGTATACCCTTCCTTTGTTTCCTACCCAAAACTCATATTTCTTTTTCCATTTCCTCTCTTTCTTTCTCCTACCTATACATCAGTCTCTCTCTCATCTCTCTCTCTCAATCTCATTTTCCCCCAAATAGTCGAAATTCGATTGCTGATGAAAGCTAATGAGTTTTTCATTATTATTTACTGTAAGTTTCTTCGCCTAATCTTATTTTCAGTGATTTAGTTTTTGTGTTTGAAACCCTAATTTTTTGTTTAATTAGTTGCAAATCATAGTTATTTGATTCATGTTTCTGGGTTTAATTACCCTAATTGTTGTGTTTTTTAAGAATGTTTCTGGGTTTCTATCCTTGTTGTTGATGTTTTATTAAGTTCAATTTTGTGTTTGAAACCCATTTTTTCCTAATTTTTTGAGTTAGGAACCCTAATTTGAAACTATTTTATCTGGATTTGAATCCCTCAACCTAATTCCTTAATTGAGAGAGATATAGAAGAACATACCTTAATTGGGGAGGAAATGGGGAAATGATGAGGAGGAAAATTTATAAGTAAGGTGAAGAAATGGGAAAAAAATGGTATTTAAGGAAGAAGAAGGGTATTTTCGTCCAAAAATTAGACTTCAAAACTGAAAATTCAAATTATGACGGAAATGGAGTCGGAATGGTCAATTTTGGTGTAATTTTTGACCTGAGAATATTTTATGGGAGTAATTTATTAAAAAGTTTTCAAAAGGGAGTTATTTTAGAAAAGTGGTTTATAAAAAAGAGTTTTTATTAATTTACTCTAATTAATATTCATATATATTTTCGTTCAAGTATTTTCTTTTACGTGTGTCCTTAAAGGCAACGTTGGAAACCGTTTCTAATAATCTTATTTTATATCTAACTATATTATTTTTTCTACTTTTCCACTATGTTACTTCTACCCTTCTAATTTCCTCACGTATCTGTATCTGACACTCGACACTCGGATATGAGTATGACACTTGGACACCTCATTTTAGACATAAATATGCATTTTTTTTTTCAAAAAAAATAGCCAAGTCCAACATTTAGACACGCACCCATATCGGATACTTCTAAACGAGTCTGAGTAACGTATGGGTGGATTTCTGAATCTTATTTCAGATGGTAAATGAGGAAATGAGCAAAGGTGTGTAGTTCACTACACAACTACAGCAGCAAGCAAATTGACTAAGCGAAGTGTGGTGATAACTGATAACATGGGACAACTGCCTTTCGTTATAATTTTTTGAGCAACTTTAGTAGATAAAGTTCCCTAATTACTTATATGTATTGCTTTTAGAAACTTTTATTTAATTTGACTTTATCCTATTTAAAGATTAGTAGAAAAACAGTGTACGATAGTAAGATAGTTCTTCCATCATGTATTCATGTTGTACAAAAGTTGCAAAAGATTCTCCATAAACCTCAGTTTTACAGTTTTATCTTTTTATACTTTGTGGGTTGTAGATGAATGTATATGGTGGCTCGGTAACTCGTAACTAGACCTTGTAAAACGTGCGAATCAGGTCGGGTCAGTTTGGGTTTGACATATATTTGGGATTGGGTCGGTCATTTTGGTTTTTGGATCGATTTCGGATGACCAGTTATCGAGTCACTTCAAGTCGGGCCAATTTCAAGTATGGGTCATTCTGGATCGGGTCACTTTCAGATTAATGGCCAAAGCATTTTTGGAATATTTTGGGTCACTTTACGTCATTTTGAATCGGGTTAATTACGGGTCGTTCTTTTCAGGTTGGGTCATCTCGGGTTAGGTCAACTAAGGTTCAACTTGGGCCATTTCAGGTCATATCCGAGTCAAGCAAGTTCGGGTCACTTTAGGGGTTTTGGGTCAACCTTTTTGGGTCGGGTCATTCAGATCGGACCTGTGTCTACTTTTACTCCTTAGCATTTTGATTCAGTGAAATTAGATTATGTTGGTTTTTTATGTTAGGGTCAAGTTATTTGTAAGAAAAGCGGAATAATGAAGTTTCTAGTTTAACACTTGAGCGGATCTCCAAGGATCTTAGGTTTGAACCTCAACATAAGCAATCTCGTAGAGCCTAAAATGACTTGAGAGTATGACTGTATATTTCAAACGTGTCATCCCCTAAAAAGAGCGATTGATCTGGTCATCTCAAAAAATAAAGTTTTAAAGACTAGTTACAATAATAGTAACACGAAAATAATCTTTCTCAATTGTTATATTAGAAAATTCTAAATCATGGTCTTTATCGCCTTATTTTTTCAGACTTTGAAATTAGTTAAACTCTTATAGATTTAGTTCAAAAAAGTTCAATTAATCCATAACTATTTTGGTATAAGTTTAGCCAAGAAAATTTTAGCTTATAAGTTTAGTTTAGAAAATTCCAAAAACACTAACTAGACTACATGTTGTGGGCCTTGTGGCACCTATTGAGTTTATCAATCCGCTTATAATAAAGCCCAAAGCTACCCACGAGTCCACGAATACCCTTGTGTAAGATGCTCATGGTTTCAAATGTTCTCAAGATTTGAAATGCTACACACCTATTATAGATGAGTACGAATACCCTTGTGTGAAGTCCTACTATAAGATGTTGACTCTCATCCATTCCTCATTATTGTCAATTGTCATAGCTATAAATTCATCAAACTTTAGCAAAGTCATTGAATTTTAAGGGGCTACATTTCAAACCAAACATTTTTAACTTAAAAAGCTAAAAAACAAATCTTATGATGTAGTTTAAGAGGAATTGACGCAAAACCGCTCTCTCATCTCATATAGTAACGTACTAAATTAAGTTATAATTTTTAAGTTATAATTTGCGCCATATAAAAATAAAGGTTGTTTAGAAATGAAAGGAATTGTAATTTGACCTCCTTCATTGAACCTCATAGCCAAGCAAATTTAACATATACCACGTATTACAATATATATTTCAATAATTTTCATGATGACGAAACAACTATCAATATCAATTATATCAATTTCTAAATGTCATTTTTGTGATGTTGTTACCCACCTCATTGGACGCAAGTAGAAGGTTTGAACAAGGACATTATCAAATTGCTGAGTTTCGACATACACAGGAAAACTAACCCTAAGATGTAAGCTAAAAATGAGTTGAAATTTTATAGGTAGCCAAAATAGTAATGATCACTCATCACTCTATATACCGACAACTTTGAACTCATCGAAAAGGACTAGAAAAAAAAAGTAGCATAACACAAACTCTTTAGCTTATCGTAAGCTACTATCCATTGTAATACATATAACATCGAACTAAAAATCATTTTCACCCCACCGAAAAAATAAATAAAGAGAGAGGATACTGACCATTAATCGACACTTAGTTTTACGATGTACTCCGTAACTAGAAAATTATGATTTAGTCGGAACAAGTTGTAAACAACCTTTTAAACGGTTCGATTTAGGTTCGGAATATGGCCTACATGGCTAACCATTAGGGTTGTCTCACTTGGTGAGACTTGATTCACTTGAGACCGTGAAACATTTACTTCTCCAAAATCTTAATCTTAAGGACAAAAAAAAGCTTAAGAGCTTGAATCAATGGCGAATGAGGGTCAAACCAAGAAACGTAAGAGAAGAAGTGGTCAACGTAAAACTCAAAATAAACCCAGTGACAATCAACTCACTTCTTCTTCTTCAAAACCCTCGAATTCTACAAAACCCCCAAATTCGTCAAAACCCTCTACTTTTCTGGAAAAGGTACACTCTTTATTATACTAATTAATTCAATTTTTTAACATCAAATTAGGGTTTAATTGTGTATTTTTTAAGTGTATTGTATTGTTTTAGAGTTTTAATTATGTGGGTTTATGTTGTTTTTGCAGATGAAAGCCAGATTATCAGGAGGGCATTTTAGGATGCTTAATGAAAAGCTCTATACTTGCACGTAAATTTCTTGTCTCTTTAATTTTGCATTGTGTATTTGTGATTATTCTTGTATAATATGATTTTAATTTAATTACTTTGTAAGTGATTCGTGAAAGTTTGAATCTTTTAATCAAATTAGCTTAATTAGGGTTTTCATATGCATTTGATTTAATTTTCTGGTGGAAAATTGCATCACTATTGAAGAGAAATCACTGATTCTCTAGTAGTTATTTTTTTTGAGAAAATGTTGACGAAAAGGATTAGCTACTTTCTTTGTAGCAAGTCTTGTGGGTAGCGGCGAGCTGCAGGCAGCTCTAAAAGCATGACGGACAAAGTGTCTTGTGTACGTCTCAATTCTAGCTCGTGAATTAGTCTAGTTAGAAGTTCTGAAACTCCCCGTGATCTCTTTATTATCCATTTTGTACTTTTGTGTTATACGGAGTATATGTCATACAGAATTCTCGAGGCGCTGCTCTAGTTAGAGTTGTATTCTTTGAATTGATATTATGAGTTTGGGGGTTTGGTAGTTACGCTTTAAGTTTCTAGAAATTAGTAGTTAGGAAGATTTTTTGGTGGATGATAACATTGGGCCGTCACTAGACTTCAAACAATTTATCCTTTTTGTTCTTCGAGATGGGTGTAGCATGCGGCCTCCCCTTAGTTGATTGGAAATTGAAAACATGGTTGCCTAACTCGTTATGAATACGCCACACTGATATGTATCCCTATGGATACACGATTATAGAAAGTCTCTCATATAGATGTTAAGTAAGCATATCATTGAATATACTCGTTCTTATTTGAGATTTTGCTGGAGGTTTAGTGAATGCGTTAAATCAAACATCGGAGATAGTTTCATTTTGAAAGTTTGCGCTTCAATAGCGAAGGAGGTATAAATTGTTTTGGAGGAGTGTATTAATGGCTGAGTTTTGATTTATTTTGATGGTAATATTGTCATTTCATTTGATTAATTTTGCAGTCTACCATGTTGAATATGCTTAAGGAGCAACATAATGTAAACGAGTATATTGAGGTCGAATTTGCCATTTGCCAAAAACAATAACTAGTATCGTTCAGTTATGATAAATGGTCTAAAATCTGCTAAAGCCTATCGTCTACCAAAATATTTGCAGGAATGCCATGACTTTAGTGCTGTGCAATGAAAGTTTGTTACAGTTTAAATTGAATTATTCTGCGATGACAATGACTTAGCTGACTTTGAGGGTTCTTTTGAATCTTTTCTTCAAAGATGTTTGTGAAGTTAGGTGAAGAATTTACATTCTAGTGGTGCTTATTGTGACACCTGGGACAAATAATATGATAGATAGAAAACGTGTCTGCCTTTTGTTGCATGTCGTGTGTCCATCACTCCAATAACCTGGTACGAAACAGCTTTATGCTAAATGCATGAAACCTCCGTTACCAAAATATGACTGACACCAACTCCTGTTTGGCTTAACAGTTGGAGTTGGACTGCATTGAATCACCTCCTAACAATTGTAGGAGTTATTCTGATTTTATCCTTCTAAACCATAGATTCTTATGATATTTGTCTTGCAGTGGGAATGAAGCATTGAATTATTTCAAAGACGATCCTTCATTATTTGACAAGGTAACTTCTGTGTGGAATACATTGTGGGATTTTGAATCTATTGTTGACTTGTTAAACTTTCAGCGGCATTGATGAATCATTTGCATGTTATAGTTGAATTACAATGTAGTTATAAATTTATAGTAGTGTTGAGCAACTGTCCGATTCCTCTTCTATTTTCAAAAGCAAGTTTCTCTTTTCATCAGTCCACACGGCTTATGAAGCTCTGTACGAAGGAGTCCCTTTGAAAGCATGCCGGAAGGCGAGAACACTGCCTGTTATACTAGATTATGGTCTATGGTCGTTATTAGAAAACGTAGGGTCTAATTCGTCAAATAGATGTATTTTTCTTTTTATTCTGTTGAAGCCGAGGAATGTTTTTTTTTTTTCCTGAAGTAGTGATACTGGGGGAGGTATCTGGTTTGGAAGTCCATAAATTTTTAGCTGCTTTGTTATTATCTATTTGTTGATATTTTTTTTCCCCCTAAAAGACCTCTGACACATACTCATATGGGTCGCCTAATTATGCTGCAAATTCATTACTTGTTTTTTGTTTGATGTTGTGGTTGTTTGTTAGGATCATGTTTTGGACTTTAGGTTAGATACTCTTAAACTAGGTGTCCTTTAAGCAGCTTTCGTATAGTAATAGAGAGGCTCGAAATTATAGTGATTCTATCCTTAGAAAGCAGACATGGCACCACACTTTCTGTTTTTTGAAGTCTCGAATGGTTAAGCATGTTGGCATTTGTAAGGTTGTGTCTATGATTGATGAGTTTATATATGCATTAAAAATATCAAAGATGATGGCTTTCACTAGCCAGCGTTGTTGGGGGACTGCGGACATATCATCTTCTCATTTATACATTACTTGTTTAGTTCAATCTCCTTTTGAGTTATATTATTGTGTATGTGTTGGACCTCTGAATTTTTTGAGCTGTTTGTTGTCTAACACTAGTCATATGAAGTAGCTTGCAAAAACAATGTGGTTGATGATACACCTGAATTATGACATCGTCTTCACTTACATGCCAGTATCATGCAGGGTATCAAGAGCAAATGTCCCATTGGCCTGAGCTACCAGTCAACATTATTATGAAATGGCTGAAAGATCGTGACTCTTCTCTTGTTGTGGCCGATTTCGGTTGTGGTGAGACTTCATTTGCATATTTAAAACTATGTAAACGTCTATGGCTCTTCAGGTTTCAAGTAATAATATTTGGGAGTAATAATGGAAGTATTTTCAAATTGAGGATGGATAGAGAGGATTGGCTTATAGAGTTGTCCTTTTAGAGTTTGCTTCTAATACCACCTTGGTAACTGGTAAATTGGTAATGAGTGATGATGAGAGTGTATCAAGAAAAGTGAAAGAAAAATTACGCTCATTCTTTACCCTTTATTCCCATTGGAGTCCCACCTTTGAACAAATGGAGTAATCCAAACGGGTCGGAGGGAGTACTTGTTAGTAGTTACCATACAGGCTGTGAAAGTTTTATTTATTTTTTTAGTTTTCATGTCCTAGGATTAGAGTTGTTTGGAAGCAGTTGATTCTTTCGTATGCTTGAATACTATGTTCTCAAATGATGTGGTTATTGTGTTTCAGGCGATGCCCGCTTGGCAAAGAATGTAAAGAACAAAGTCTATTCGATCGATCTTGTTTCTAGTGATCCTTCAGTAATCGCATGTGATATGGCTAAAGTATGTTTCCCTGGATTCTCCAGTGTTCTTGTGATGTTCCTGATCCTATATTACTAAGTCCATATTAGTAGCCCTACTTGTCTTTCCTTTTTGGGGAGAAATAAAAACCATATTTTGGCTTGATCTAGGGACTCTCGTCACATATTTTTTCTTTCTTGACCAGTTCAACACTCATTTCGATGTTTCGTATGCTTCTCTCTCAAATTTGAAGGAAACTTTTCTTCCCCAATCCTTCTCCTTCACGCCTCTTTTCGTATTTAAACAGAGGGTTGGCATGTTTCTATAATCAGCACATCTACACAATTTCTCAAACGAGACGATGATTTTTCATGAAAAGTACACATATTACGAGGTTTAGTTTTTTACTGGGTTATGGGGATATGGTGAGGATTCTAATTGAATTGGTGGACCTCACATTATATTAATAAGAGACCGTCTCACAAAGAGATTAATTGTTAGCTCTAATTGTTTTAATTTTTTCAATTCATAACATGTGCTTATACAACATATTCATGCATCTAACATTGTTCTATAATGAGTGTAAATCATTATGTCTAAGCCATCGGGGTGTCCAAAATGTTGTCTTATTTTCGTACTATAATGTTCATATATTTACACTCAGTCGTAAGTTCAATACTGCCCTGTAAATGAATTTCGGCTCTTGTTGGTATCTCCAAGTTCACTTCAGAGTTTTTCTTGCAGACACCCCTGGATTCTTTATCCGTAGACGTTGCTGTGTTTTGCCTTTCTCTAATGGGAACCGATTTCCCTAGTTATATATTGGAAGCTCATCGGGTTCTTAAGCCAAGGTAATATCTTATATTCGAGTTTATTAACTTCATAAATGGTTGAATTTTTGCTTTGATTAAATGCCTTGCTTTTTCTTAATAGTGGCTGGCTTTTGATAGCTGAAGTAAAGAGTAGATTTGATACAAACACAGGAGGAGCAGATCCCAACAAATTTGCTAAGGCTATCTGTGAACTCGGATTTACAACAAGTGCCAAGGTTATTATTTTTTTTCAGTGTTTTAAATACAGAAGAGGCTAAGGAATCGTCTGTTTGCAACCTGACTTGAATGAACCCGATTATGACTTGTAATCCAACTTGACAGGATACAATCCAAATTTAACCCAAATTTTTATGGCCTTGAATTGGCTGTTACCCTCCAGTGATTTGATATAGTACAACAAAACCATACCAGTAGGCCGTAACAGAATGACTGGGTCCGACCTGAATGCAAACATAACCAAAATGACCTAAACCCAAATGGAGACCCATTTGCCGGGTCTGCCCTTGCCGATATCAGTAGAAATGATGCTCATTGGGCGTTACGCGTTTACTAGGCTTCATAACCTGACCTCTAAGTTAATGCATTGATTTTTGCAGGATTTCTCTAATAAAATGTTTATTATGCTGTACTTCAAGAAAAAGGTTTGGACTTTGGACGGCTCTGACTGTCTTTCTTTCTTTTAGACTACGGAATACTTATAATTAATAATGTTACCATCTTCTCCATAAACTCGCATTTTCTTCAGTGCTTACTGTCTTTGATGGCTTTGTTTTCTTGTTTTACAATGTGTTTAACCAGGACAAAATTGCAAAATCAAAAGAGATTGAATGGCCCGAGTTGAAGCCTTGTCTCTATAAACGTCGATGAGCTCTTTGAGAACATGCGTAGAATTTACTAGTACTAGCTTGAAGACTTGTGTTTTTCTGTAGTAGTACCTGCTTCCGAAAGTCATATGCCTCGTTGAGTCTAGGATATGCACCCTATAGGCTCACTCTTAGTTTATACGGAGTAATTGAGACGATAAGGTGTGGTATAATGACTATTGACTACTGAGTTGGAGAAGGAAACACTTAGACTGGATTGAGCATTCCTACTTCGATTCCGTATTTATTCCAGTCTGACTTTAGTAATTTACCAATGTTAACTTTTACCATTAATTTCTCCGAGTTTGTGTAGACACACATGTAACATTTCTCCGAGTATCGTATACGGAGTATTAATCATTTCATGTTATTTTTAGTGATTTGTATTTTGGGTTGGGTTATAGGCTATATGTTTCAGGTTAGATCAGATAATACATTTTGGGCCATTTTTTTGTGTGTGTAGTACAGTAATTTGTTATCTGGTCGCTATGTAAGAATCATTTCCGGCTTATTATGGGCCAAATAGTATCGGATTCGTTTTAATGGGAGATAATTATGTGATGTGTGATTTCAAACTAATCAAGTTTATTACCCTGTAAAAGCGACTAATACAAATAATGTTTGAAATTGACATAATTTGACGTAAACATTGTTATGATGTGAATTAAGAGTGATTATTCTTACGCAATAGAAAAAGTCTTCGATTTTTCGCTGGTTTTAAGAATAAAATTATATTGCTAGGAAAAGGCCTTTGATAAAAATTGTATGCATTGGATATTTCAACCGAACAAAAAAAAGTTGAAATTTAAGACTATAGTTTACAAGCTAAGTTCGCTAAAGATGTCTTAGAGCATCCACAATAGAGAGGATTGACCCTCCTCTTAACACTCTCTCCCCTATAAGAGGATGTCCTCTCTATTGTGGAACTAATATGAGTGTCCTCGTAGAAGGAGGACAAAGAGTACTTCCTCTACTTTTAGAGGAAGGTGTGCATAGGCCCTTGTCCCATTCAACCAATCCATAATATATAATTTCTTATATTTTTTCTTTAAATTGATTGTTATAGTGTAATGTTTAATTTAAGAGGAAGAGAAAGACTTCCTCTCTAATGTGGAAAAATAAAAGAGAAAAATAGAGGAAGAGGATGTAAATAGTGGAAAATAAAATAGATAAAAAGAAAATGAGGTGTCAAATATATAGAAGGAAAGAAGGAAAATAAGAGGATGAAAACATCCTCTCTATTGTGGATGCTCTTAGTTTAGTAATTATAAGACGAAAATAACTGAGTAAGATAAGTTTAAGATTCATATCCCCTATTTCTTTTATATTAAGCGATGTTCAGGTTCCTTTTTGATCGATATAAAAAAATCGAATTGGATATGGAGTCATTACCACGAAGGATTCGAATCGTGATAGGCATTCAAACAACAAACTAAGTAACGAGAGTTATGTTGGAAATAAAGTTTTCACTCATCATTTAGTGATCATTTGAAATAAAGTTTAGGAAAAGTTGATGGATGGAAAATGAAAATTCACTTGTGTAAAACTAACTATATTAGTTTAGTGGACTTAGATTAAACATTTAAACATATGATTAGAATTAGAATACTTTTAGTTTTACACTTTTACTTAAGGTTAGAAATTGTAATTAAATTGAGTTAAGCTTGGACACGGGTTGGGTTTGAGTTGAGCTATGCTCAATAATTTATAAAACGAATAAACAATTTAGTTTTAGAGCGGTTTTGAAGTACAAACAAATTAAAATCAATCCCTTTGTTGAATAAGTTTCATACTGTAATTTTATATACGAGTAAGTTTCATACTATACTTTTTTTTGTTCACACAAATACAATAGAAATTACCGCGGCACTCGAATTATTAGTCATGGACGAATACACCCTAAATTTTGTTATAATAATTGCATTTGACAAGTTGAAAATTAAAGCATAAAACCGTCATATAACAGATAAAAGAAATGTCCCGGGATATTTTAGAGTGTATTTGGGCGACTCTTTTTTTGTTTTCAACGAGAATTTGTGTTTTTTTTTTGTAGGACCTTACCACAGTTTTGTTTTCATTTATGTGCCAAGTAAATAAATATGCAAATAGGTACGGAGTAGAAAGTTTGACTATATCAATGTATCAAGTTTAAGTAGTCAAAGTGGTTCCAAATCACTATTAATAAACAATTATAATAATAATTAGTCTTACTTGTGATGGATAGATCCGTCACAAGCTTGTGACGGGTCAGATTCCTCTCACAAGCTTGTGACGGGTCAGATTCCTTTCACAAGCTTGCAAGTTGAATGATAAGTCGAATTCCACTTGCAAGCTTGTGAGAGGAATCCGACCCGTCACAAACTTGTGACAGATAGTGATCGTCATAAATGAAAATTTGTCTTATACTTCCTCCATTCAACTCCACTCTACCACTTTCTTTTTTGTACACTATTCACAAGCGATCATATAATTGCAATTTTCTCTGAATATATAAGTAAAAAATATATTCATGTGTGATCTTGTTTGATTCGTCTTTACGAGTACATTATTAATATCTAACTTTTATAATTTTTGTAAACACGTAGCTAACGATATTTACCGTGTAAAACCCGTCTCGACAAATGTGAAAAAAAAATTTGGGAGAGTAGAGTTGAATGGAGGAAGTAACAATTATTATTGTAAGCATCATCGATCTGTCCCTTTTATAGTTTTATATTGATGGACAATGAACATGATGGTACAAGTTACGTACAAATATATAAATAATAATCATACATTAAACAATTATTCCATATTATACCGGCTATATACAGTGACGGAGCCAGGATTTGAATTTAGGGGGAACAAAAAAATTTAAGGGGGACGAACGACTATTTTCATAAGATAAATTTAAAAAAAATCGAAAAATTTCGCTAAAAACTTCGAAAATTTCAACTGCCGGGGGGCGAGCGCCCCTGCTAGCCCCTAACCCCACCACTTGTCTATATACTATGAGTTTTAGTCACCAAAAGTCACGTTGACTTAGCCCGAATACATGTCCTCACGCATGGGACATAAGAAGTCCTCCACTTTTAAGTAATCTACGCCCCCACTTTTCAAGTTACAAATTTAGATATTCCTTCCTTTGATTTAGCACCTATCATTCGAGACGATATCCTAGGAGTTACGACTCTGTGCAGTATCTCTCGCTTAGTTTAATTTTCGGGTTTCGCCCCTCTCTTGTACCAAAATAAAATAAAATCTACTCACGATTCATTGTAGTATTGATCTAGTTTCTCTTGTCATCGACGTATTAATTAGGGGTCAGATGTACACAAGCTTAACATTGTACTAGTTATATAAAGAGGCGGTTTTAGAGATGCAAATTGGGTCGATAGTCGAGAACGAGTAAAGGTTTGATGGGGGTTGGTTTGATGTGCCTTTATTTTGTTGCGTATTCTCCCTTCCCGATCCAATACTATCGCTAGGCACTTGAAATTACTTGTTAAAAACACTCGAAATAACTCATGTGGATCCTCTTCATTTTCCCTTATATATCTATTTCCTCGTAATGGCCCACATTTTATTCTCGGATCATCAAACTCAATTAACTTTATTCTGAAAAGTAATTGACGGAAGAGTTGATACTGGCCATCCTAAAAATAGATGTTAGGAATCAGGTTGGAATTTAAGCTCTAAAACAACCATAGATTTTCTTACAAAAAAAGGTGTTTAACTATTTTATATATTTTTTTTGACTTTTAGTAAAGATGTCTGAGCTTAATAGTTAATATGAGTTATTATGAACAACACTACAACAATTTGGAGCTTGTATTTTTAAAATAGCCCTAGATTTTAATGACTCGTTTGACAAAAAAAATTCCATTGAATTTTATTCATTAAAAATATCGTGTTTCTCATTAATAGGAAGAGTTTGTTTGGATTTGTGATAAGAGCGTATTATGCGAGCTGATATCAATATTTCATTTGCTTGATATTCTTTTTCTCTGGTAAGTCACAAATTTTATTTTAAATATCAATGTTTTTTGGTTATAACTTGAAAAACACAAATAAGATCTTACAATCAGATGTATATGAGCATGATGCATCCAATACCAATCTAATCGAGATTATATGCAATTTTTTCGAGCTTTTAAAATTTTTTAGTTACATTTTAATTTTTTAGGTGTCAAAATTAAAATCTAAATGAGCTTATATGTATTGTTTTTGAGTTTTATTATAATACTTTGAGTTTAAAATTTATATAAAGATGCTCGTATTCTTTTCAATAAAGCTCTTAAAATGTACATATAAACTCAACTTCTTTGATATAAAGCTCCAAATCTATACAACTGATTGTATAATCTACTAATTTCTTGAAAAATTATTGTATTTATGAATGTGTTTTTCTTATTTCTCGACGAGTTAAGTCTCTATAGAACGGTTTAGTACTTTAATGTATTATTATTAGTGCATCTTCATATGAGATACTCTCGCTATCGCAATCATTTATTAACTTTTTGTTTTCATATGTCAAGTAGAATTACAAGTTGTAAATCCACCAAAATTTGAGCAAGACATAGTCACATAGGGTAGACTTGGTCATGGACTCATGGTGCTGCTGGGTCTAAAACAAGCAAGTACTCCGTACATTCTTAATAATTTTTTTAAGTATAGAAGTGTATGCAACCACTAGTCACGTTCAATACTTGTCCACATCTACAAGGAATATGCCTATTTTAAGTATCTACGATCAATTCACTAAGTTCTAATACAAGTATACAATCATTAACTATTCAATTAACACGAATTCGACAGGTATATCCGTCACAAGTTTATGACGGGTCAAATATTACTTATATGGGCAGGAAAAGTCAAGCGATTCGTGATTACCAAAACTTGTCTTATCTATCAAAGTGGAAGATACTTGATCCATTAGAGATTAATAACGAGAGAGACATAGTAAACTTCTCTTCTACTTAGTCAACTCTTCACTAGAATTGGACAATAATTGGTATATACATGATTACCAATTTAGCATTAAAGAATAACCATCTACATCTCACTATTCCTCCCTCCATATGTAAAGGGCAATAATAACGGCACAATCATTTTTCTTAATGACACTCAATTTCTGAGAGAGTGAATAATAATTAACTTGTATTTGAGTGACATTAGTAAAAATAGTTGTGGCGTTATCATTACCCTAATATGTCTTACTTTATTTTGTTGTTAAACAAAAATAACCACCAATTTAAGTGTTATAAATCGCTATTATAATAAATCGTCAGGTCGTAAATCTAGGTAAGTCATAGAAGGTTTTGAACTTTTGATTCAAGTGAGATTGATTACAGTAAATCAAATTAAATCGACGTCAATCTAGGAAAATCACAATAGGTTATGAACTTCTTATTTAATTTAGAGTGATTATCGTTAATCAAATTAAATCGTGAACATTATATGGCTTCTCTTAGAAAACTTGCATGACGAGTTGAATTATTATTGCTATATTATTGGTGATCGAGCCCTGTCTCACAAGAACAAGATTCTTTCCATTTCCTAAAAGAAATCGATGGTCCATTTCTTTTCAACGGTCGAGATTGTATTCTGGCATCATCCAACGGCTTTAAGTTTATGCATAAAAACAAAGAGATGATGATATAAAATAGACACTATTATTATACTTGGTATGATTCTTAAAGAGGAAATGGAGAGAAAAGAAATCGAGAGGGTCCTTTTGCGTATCACGTCACAATTAAACTATCTGGAATCAGTTGGTCTTGCTTCAGTCCGTCTGAAGCAATAAGACGGGATTTTGTAACCACTTTACAGTTAGATGTAACCACTATTGAAAACAAGTTGATATAAGCTGTGGTTACATTTTATCAAAAAGTGGCAACATAATCCCGTCTTATTTTTCAGACGGAATTAGTCCGTCTGAAATAAGAATTTGTGATCTGGAATATACAGTACAAATCAGATTAGTAGTACACTCACATTGCAGTCAAACATCTACCCAAACATTCAAAAATTCAGGAATGTGATCTCTACAACAACCAAAAAAAAAAATCACAAGTCATTCTTCCTCCTATGTTTGCTTACTTGGCGAAATCATCAAGTAAAATCGTTAATCAGCCGGGTTATGTAAGGGTTAGATGCCCTTGAATCCCGGTTAAAGGTCAATTCCGACAAAAAACTGTGCAACTTTCGTCATGTACACTAAGACTATACACTGATATTTCCAAAACTTAGCCACTTTCTCTGATGCAGTTTCCTGGTAAAAGAAACTTGAATTTTTCAGCATTCTGTATCAAGTGTGCAGGAAGATGGACGGCGGAATAAGAACGTGGGACTGGCCCTATCTTTGCTATCATTTCCCTGAAGGTGTGTTCTTCGGGAAGCATGTCGAAGAGATTAGTCCCTTTACAGATGATGTCCTGAATTCTCTCTGGGTTGAGAAAATGAGGAAATCTAATCCTGTCACTGTGACTATAAGCCTTCATTTTGAAAATGAACTCATTGATATGTCGAAAGCAAAAGCTGCAATGCCACCCGGAATCTGCTAGAATCAAATCCGACTGACGATAATGGACATACCTAGTAACTCCTGTTTTGTACCGGTGAATTGAAGCCCTCCAACTGTCGTTATCAATGTGATACTCGTACGAGTAAATATAGTTATTGAGTCGTAAATGAAGGATAGGAGGAATATCATCGCACCATCTAAGTAGATTAACTGTGTGTCTACTCGGAATTTCATCAACATCCGACATAATTAACAAATCATCGTCTTCTATCCCAGCTATACGAAGAAGTTGATCAAGTGCAACTCTTTGATACGCCTCCTCGACAAAAGGGTTCTCCCCTTTCTGAAACCTTCCCCCAATGGTCCCATAAGTAAGCCTAGGCTCGAAAGACTGAAACTTATCTCGATTCATTGCAAAATTAAATGGCTTTGGAATCCCGGTAAATGTAGAGTTTGATTCAAGCACCACAAACTGAGTCACATACGGGTACAATTCATTCCACCGGATTTGTAACATGTCCACCTCATTATTGAACAAAGCACCATCGAATACTCTCCGAGGAAACTCACGGATACCCCAACCGTGAAGTTTACATAACGTTTCCATCGTCACATTGTCATTGTAATAATGTGTGATTTCATTGAAAGGCTTTGGAGGTTTTTCCCATATTGGTCTAAGGAAATAAGTTATTTTTTGATAGTGGATATAAATCCCTATTATTATTAATGGCATTACTACAAGGAACAAAATAAGACTTTTCAAATCAATTCCTCTAAACAAACATCTTATTCTTGATATGATCATTGTCCCACTAGAGCCCTCCTGCATATGGAAAACCAGTTTACATCATTGTCTGTACATCTATTTGACCAAGTGACCAACCAATACATTAGTTCTTTATTTTCTCTACGACTCTACCAGAGATACTTTCTTCGTCCCCGTCAATAGTTATTTACCTTTGAAATTCACTCACAAAAATAAAGACAATAGATAACAAAGTATTGAAATAAACAAAAGCAAATTAGTCACTTTGTAATTGTAAAATAAAATAAAACCAAGTTTACTTTGATAAATTAGTAGAGCAAGGAGTTTGCAATCAGTGGTGGAGCTAGGCGCTAGCAAGGCTCCACCTCGGGATGTGATTTTTGAAGTTTGTTAATTTATTCGAATATGCCTTATGTAACACACTAATTCTCCAATGAGACGGTCTCACGATTACAGTATTGTGAGATCTCTCACACAAAAAGTGGTTACTTTTTCTACTTTTTTCCTTTTCTTTGGTTATTTATCGGTTAGTTTTATGGTTTGTAACGGTCTTACAAGAGACAAATGCAAAATTTACCTATTCGGTAGAATTCTAAAACATAATAAATTGGATTATAAGCAACCAAAAAAATAGCAAATATAGATAAATTCTAGAGCCCATTATTTGATCAAATTCGATGAATTATCATATCACAAAATGAGGAAATAATCAAATCATTTAAATTTAGAGGATTTGAATGTGGATTATTTAGCATATGATTTACTTGGTTCAAAAAGGTATTGAATCATAATAATTGGATATGCAAAAATTTAACATGGATGATAAAATTCCAAAATTGAACCCCTCACAAGTCACAACTCACAACTCACAATTGTTGATGTAAAACACCCATATACTTGCACAAAACAAAATATATGAGCAAAATGACCAACAACAACAACATTACCCGAGTGACGTAAGTCAAATTCTCATTTCAGGCGGCCATTTCCGTCTGAAGCCGTCAGACATGCCATATGTGACCATTTTATAGTCAGAATTCAAGACCATTTAAATGTGACCATAAAATGATCACATATGGCCAGTATAAATGCTTCAGACAGACATGGTGACGCAATAGTTCCGGCAAATGGCAAAACAAGTGTCAATGCACAATTTAAGAATAAAGAGACTATTTCCGAAGGACACATAACCAGAAGTACATTGAAAATATAAGTAAAAAAACAATATTAATATACATTGGACCCACATTTTTCCCAACAAAATCAAAATTTAACCCAAAACACATGAAAATTACTATGAAACACCCACAAAAAAAAACACGCATTCCCAAAAATAAAAACACAAAGAACCCACATACCAATTAAACAACAAATATAAAAATAAAGTAAAATACCTGCCCACAAACATCAGGACAAATAACATCAGTTTTCTTCGAGCAATAGTAAACCTTAGCCATTTTTTCAATTTTTTCAATAACATAAAAATAAAATTTGGTGCTCAAACCATAATTCTTATACATATATATATATATGTATAATTTAATTAAATGATGATTAAAGATGGTAATTGCATATAATTAAATAATGATTAAAAAAGGAAGAAGACTTTGGAAGAGTCAATGAAAAAAAGGAGTTATTGTTTTTTGGATGATTTGAAAATGTAGGAAAACAAATGGAAGAGAGAGAAAGAAATTAAGATAAACCTCTTGGAATTGGTGTATGAAGATGAATGAATTTGAGATTGTGGGGATTATATAAATTCTTGACAGCCTAGTGCATGTCTCTCTTACTACTTGACATTTATAGCTCCTTTTTTTTTGTTATTATTAAACAGTAGGTCTTGCTTGCGACGGATCGGATCTTGCGACGGGTATTTTGTGAGAGGAAATGGGTAGAGGGGACAAGGTGGGCACCCCCCATGTGCTTCTCCACTCACCCTTAATGGGTATTTTGTGAGAGAATATGGTATCCGTCTTAAGTTTGCGACGGATAGTGTCCGTCACAAATGAGAATTTGTGATTATTAAATATTAAATTTATTATTGTTCAGATTTCATTTATGGGACTTTTTTAAGGGAATAAAAAAAGTTATTAATTTGCTTAATTATGTTAATTTGTGGGTACATGAATGGGATTAAGAAGGATTTATTTGGAATGTGTTGCGATAAGATTATCGTAATAATGGTAAGTATTTATTTATACCATTTAAATCTAAGGATTACTATGTGATTTTACGCGTTTTTTGTACATTAATATATTCCTAATTTTGGTGTTAATCCAAAAGCCGGATTAATTCGGCAACTTTACTCGGATTGTAAATGAATCGACCTGAATTGACTTAGAGTTGTGCTGATGTTACAGTTGACTTTACCTGATCTAAATGTCTTAAAGTGGGCCGAAATAGCAAAGTTGATGTTAAAGTTTCATTTAATAATATCTACATGAATGATATTAAGTAGGAGTTATTTGGAATGTGTCGCGATAAGATTATCGTAATAATGGTAAGTATTTATACCATTTAAATCTAAGAATTACTTTGTGATTTTACGCGTTTTTTGTACATTAATATATTCCTAATTTTGGTGTTAATCCGAAAGCCGGATTAATTCGGCAACTTTACTCAGATTGTAATTGAATCGACCTGAATTGACTTAGAGTTGTGCTGATGTTACAGTTGACTTTACCTAAAAAATAACCCGATCTAAATTCCTTGAAGTGGGCTGAAATAACGAACTTGATTTTAAAGTTTCATTTAATAATATCTACCTAAAAGAAAATATAAGTTGCTTGAAAAAAAATAAGCTAACTTATTTATAGGCATTACTAATTCTTTTTATAAAAAAAATAGATTTACTTGTTTATGCAAAAATGACATCTCCTATTCATGCTGAATGCCACAACCAAACGAGTTCGTTTCTCTTTAACCGACCTATTTTTGGTCTAAAATAAAGATTGGGAAAGTGAAAATGGATTTGGGCAATCTGAAATAAGAAACTAAGAAAGTGCGCAACCACAATGGCCTGATATTCGAAGGCAAACCCAAAACGCAAAATAACCCGGCCCAAACTCAATTCGAAGAGAATATGTAATAATACCGAAAATAATCCGACTTGAAATAACTCGATTTGACTCGAACATATTACCTGAAGTCCTCACCCAGTCACCCTCCTTCCTCCGTCAATCAAGTAAGTGAAGTAACCCTCTCTTCCAATTCCAATGTAAGTGTCTCTTGTGTAGCTGTGTTCAATTCCTTTGTAATTTTTATCTTTAATTTTTACAATTAGATTAATTTCCTCCTCAAAAATTAAAGTAATTAACAGTTAGAACTCATAAATTCTGCAATTCTTATGAACCCATGTTTCAATTGAATTCTGAAAAGATAGATAGAGCTTAGTTTGCACTAACAATGGCGGCTGCTGCTAAAACAATGGCGTTTTCCCACTTCCCTCTTCGTTTCCGTTCATTAATGCGCATACACTTTATCCCTTCCATTTCAATGAAGCCCACAAAATGCGCATGGTCCCACTTTCCCAAAATACCCTTTTCAACTTCTGCCACCCCCTACCCTCTTCAGTATGATATGATTATCTCCCGCCCTTCGCGGCGGCGAGGAAGTAACCCAACCCGACTTGCGAAACCCCGTCCTGAGTCACCTGGTTCTGATTCGGATGACTCTGTGGGACCCACTAGGGAACTTAGTTTTGAGGATTGGGTTGATAAGAAACTGACCGAGAACTCTGGGGCAGGGGTAGGGGCAGGGCCGGGGGTTGGGGAGGGGCATTTTGGTAAAATTGATAGTGGTGGGGGTGGTAGTAGTGGGAGTGTGGTGGAGGGTATGGATAAGGCTAAGAGGAAGTATTATAATAAGAGGGAAAAGAGGATGTATGGGGAGGATTCGGATGACGAGAGGAGGAGGGCGAGGGAGAAGAGTGAGGTAGTCGAGTTGGAACCCGAAGTGGTGGAGTTTAGGACATTGCATAAGAGGGAGGAGGAGTTGTATTTTTATGATGCTTTTGCTTTGCCTTGGGAGAAGGATAAGCATTATAAAATGGTTTATCAATTGGAGAAGAAGTATTTTCCTGATCAATGTTTGGATAAGGCGTTTTTGGAGCCTGGGAAGTCGAATGTGGGTGGGTCGAGCAAAGCAGGTGTGGGGGATAAGGGTTTGTTGGATACTGGGAAGGCCAATGCGGGTGGGTTGCGGGGGAGGAAGGCGGGTGTGGGGAAGAATATGGGTGGGAAGAATGGCGAGGAGGATAAAGGGTTGGTGTTTTTTGAGGAAATGGGTGATGAGAAGGAGAGTGGAGTAAGAAAGGATAGTGTTGTGGATTTTTCGGAGAAGAAGGTGGAGGAGTTCTTCAAATGTTTGAAGAAAGTTCCGAATAAGGATTTGGAGGTTCGTGGTGTGGATCAACCGTTTCTTGCTTCGAGGAGTACAGGGTTGCCCCGTGTATGGGATAGTCCTGCTGGAACCGTGGTTTTGGTAAACAAGCCTAAAGGTGAGGTAGTCTTTATCAGTTTTCTTTCATTTGTAAATCGTGCGATGCATATCTTGGTATGTTGTGAGAATGCTGATATCATTTACTGCAATTAAGTGAAACTCGAGTTCACCATTGAGTTTCTGATTTTCAAGTGTTCTTTTGCTTATGGGTTGCGTAACATTTAAAACTTGCAACTTCGATGGTGTAGAGATTTGAGATTAAACTGATGCACAAAGGACACTAAATTTGGATAATCATAGAGGCCTAAATATTTAATCTTTGATCATTGGTACTTAAGTTGTGAATTCTGAAGTTCTATCTATTATTTTGAACATTTAGGTTCAAAAGTTATCGCTAGTGTGCTACTGCTCGTAAGATACCGTGATGTTGATTTAAAAGATGAGGGTGAGGTGTTTAGTACTTGAGTGCTACCTACATCCCTCTTATAATACTCTGTAGCTTTTAATAGAGAAATATCTGTCTCTGTGTAGGGTTGTAACTTTACTGGTAATGATACTATGGCTCTGTAGTTTTTCCGATTAAAACACCTGGTTACTTTAGGCTATGATGTACATTACACGGGTTTGTTGTTCTTGCAGGCTGGACCTCTTTCACTGTTTGCGGCAAGCTGCGCCGCTTGACTAATGTGAAGAAGGTAGTATCTCAACATGTTTCCCTTGAACTTTATATATAATTTCTAATTTGTATCCGAATCTGATTGAGGATTTTTAACAGGTAGGCCATGCTGGGACTCTTGATCCTATGGCAACTGGTTTGTTGATTGTTTGTGTTGGGAAGGCCACTAAAGTTGTAGACAGGTTAGTGTCAATCATTATGTTTTCCGTACCATTTTTCTTCCTTCTGACAATTGAAGATTGTTATCTTTTCTTGACTCAATTGTTGTAGACAAATATGATGTTATACTGTTCAGATTTGGGCCATCACTAGTTTCTTATGAAGTTATTGTGTCTACAGATATCAGGGAATGATTAAGGGGTACAGTGGAACTTTTCGTTTGGGAGAGGCAACTTCCACTTGGGATGCAGATTCACCGGTCTGTCTGAGGTTCTTTAGTACCAAGTGTTTCTCTTGATTCGCGTTCTTCGACCTATGTAGTCCTAATCGAATATTTTAATAGTTAGTACTCACTGAATCTTGAAGAATGGCATCATCAGTTTTTTCTATTTGACTTACTCCTAATGAATTATTACTCACCTAAGAATCTTTCATTTTCTCTCTTAGTTTCTTGTCACTTGATTGACACACTAAGCTAAGATATTAAGCTGTATTTAAATTAATTATATTGGCGTGAAGAACTCTTAATGAATTGTGATGTTATTGCTGCCTTTTTTATTGGTGAAACAACATCTTTAGACTTGTAGCTAAAATGCTAAATTCAAGGATTTTTATTTATCTATTTATTTATTTTTTCGTTCTCACAATTTTTTAAACCTTCCTTGTTTAAATGGTCAACTATTGTTCAGGTGATCCAACGTGAACCATGGGAGCATATCAAGGAGGACGACATAAAGAAGGCTGCCGCATCCTTTATGGGAGAGATATGGCAAGTTCCTCCAATGTTTTCCGCAATCAAAGTAAGATATACTCTATGTAATCCCTGTCATCTTACTTTGAATTGCTTAAAAGGCGCAATGTGACATGCGCGGTCCGCTCACTTCGACCCCGTAGATATTATATTTCCGCACTTTATCTTCTGTCAACGCTGTTGTGCATGCACACTCAATGTTTCTTGCTACAAGAGTCGTTATGATCAAATAAGCCTCTTTAAGGAGAGTCAATGAAAACCACTTCCTACCTTTAAGCTTGTTTAATGCTCGTCTCTTGCTTTCAATATTCGTATTGCGTACTTATTGCATTCATGTGTTGGACATTGACGACCATGACTAGATATACCGACACACACCCCGAGTCCCGAGAAGCGTGCTGGTGGGAGATCCCTCTCTAGTGCGAGACCCTTTGTTGCTTGCATTCTTGCCTTGCAAGGGTGCGCACCACGATTCAGGTAAAGTACCGGACCGTGACACAATGCCTACCAACCTTATGAGAGCTCTTGGTAACAGTGTGCAAGGAGAAGGTGTGTTCAGTGTTCCTCATGCTCTTGGTTACTTAAAGAGGAATGTTGAATTGAACACTGAGAATGGATGACAAACTTATTTAGCCATGAAATATGTTTACTTTAAACCCGTGCTGAAGCGATGAAGTCACCTTCTATCTCTTGCACATAATCCTGATTCGCTGGATCAAAGACATTCATGTGGATCTAGAAATTAACCATAGATTTAGAGTGACAAAGCTTAGATCATGTTATAATATGTTGGACAGAGTAGAAGCAATGAACTATTATAAACAGCTAATGCACTGTTCTTATTTTGGATGAAAATCCACAAGGGTTTAGTTCAAGCTTATGCATTGTTTTGGTTAAGCTTATTTTTAGTTCATTTGCTCAAATGTAGTCGTGTCTATTGATAGAATGATATTTTTTTTTTCATTTTATAGGTTGGCGGTGAGAAGATGTATGATAAAGCCAGGAGAGGAGAAAGCATTGAACTTTCACCTAGACGAATTTCAATACTACAATTTGATATAGAGCGTAGTCTAGAAGACAGGTTTGTGTGGACTTCACTCTAACCTAGTTTTTCTCTAACTAAATACTCTAGCTACTTGTTACCTGTTAGCAACCTAAAGAAGTTGTAATTCCGTCTATCCCTGTACTTGATTAGAGTTTTGCTACCATTAATTTTGGATCCTTATCCTCTTCTCAAATTTGGATATTTAGAAGCAACTCTGTTTAGATATCCGTCTTATGTGTCAATTGACTTTTGGAAGTCATTAAGTTTGTCACAGCTTGGCGTGGTTAGATGTTAGATACCAATGTTTCTTTTCGATTCGTACTTGAGAATTAAAATGCCTGCATTTTTCTTGGAAAAGAAATGGTTTATGCAGATAATGCATGTCTTAGGATTGTGTAGATAATTTACATAAAGCCTGCATCTCTTTTGGAAGTCATTAAGGCAGATTATGTGTTTTTTACGAATGTGTATATAATGTGATCCCTTAGCTTAAGCTCTGATGATCTGTAGTTTTGTTGCATGTTATGTTAGTCTAATGTAAACTGTTCTCATTAGGCTTTGGTTCAGCGGAATTAGTTTCCATGTGATATTCCATTTGCCATTTGCCGTAATTTGATCAGTTTTGGAATCTGCGTAACAATCAATTTCCCTTTTCCCATGTTACTTCGACTCTTAGCTTTTGTTGTGTGCCGCACTCCCGACACTTTGACACTTCTGTATAGTCCAAAAACATAATTTTTGTTTTCTTTTTCCCACAAAATACCATGTGCAACACTAGAAACTATGTCTGATATTTGCTGCCAAGTTGGAGTAACAGTATTTGTAAATTTGTTTTTGCCTAAAAGGGGCGTTCCCAGTAAAAGTTAGTTTTTACATTAAAAAAGACAGAGATTAGGGAAATAAAAACCACAAGGACCTGGTACGCCGGAGTAGCTTCATCCTCATAATTATTTTATTTTATTTGGTTCAGGCAAAATTTGATATTTCGGGTTACCTGTTCAAAAGGGACGTACATTCGATCTCTCTGTGCAGACTTGGGAAAATCTCTTGGAAGGTATCATTACTTAACATAGTAGTCTGAATGTTATACATATGCGTTCCTCTACACAGAGTTCCGGTGCTTTGTTTCTTCTACCAAATTTTAAAATTTAGTTGCTTAATTTCTTGTTTGTGCAATTTCTTTCAGCTTTTCAGTTAGATTGATTATAAACGGAATAATATTCCCTTTGGTTTGTCAGGGTTCTTGGTGACTCTTTTTGGCTTCCATTGCAATATTTTTTACTGATAAGTTTTTCAGTTGAGTATTTTTGTAAAGTGTGAAGTGTTCAGAATTGATATTATTCTTACAGTACACAAACAAACAATTTTTCCTATTATCTTGATAAAAATTTACAGAATTTTTAATTCTCCCAAGTCACTACTAGCTTTCTCTAGCAGCCAAAGGGCTTTAGTATAATAAATACCATTCCTTCTCTACCTTTAAGTCCATGGTCTTGAAGATTCTAATCGCAGAGACGTAGTCTATATTGCTACCGAGTATTAAAAGTTCTTTCAACTCTAGATCTCCAGTGATACTCGAGAAATCTCCATATATCAGTCATAACTCACAAGCTTTATTGGTATCTACCTATTAGTCCATTGTATTAAATCTTGGTTTGAGAATTGCTCTCAGATTCAGTCACTGCGGTCTGATCTTGGTTGTCGAGGCTAAATTTAATACCATGCCCATATTAAGGAGGCACTTCAAGGACCATGGAATATTTTTCCTTAGTTAAGTGAGGAAAAATGGCAAGGGAAGGCTTGCCACTATTACACCCTTGTGGTGGGACCCTTCCCCGGACCCTCGCCTTGCGGGGATGCCGTCGTGCACCGGGAGTCCGGGCTGCGCTAGTAAAGTGAGGAAAACTCTGGGAGTGCAACTGTGTTTGCAAATTATTCATAATGTTCCTTGGTCTCCCTGTGTCTTTTGTGAGTTAAAGTTTCCCCTTCTAAATGCCCTTTTCAGTTTTGCGTCTTTTATTGCTTTTCATGTTATATAATCTGCTAGTTCTGACTTATGGTATTTTGTTGCAGCTGCGCGCATTTAACTGCCCTTCGTAGAGATTCTATAGGTAAGGCGACTTATTGACAATAATAGAACACCCTTGAGCAATTACTAGTGCACAGTTTACTGCTCTTCGTGTTATTTCTACTCCAGGGGAATGTGTGGTGTTGTTTAATATTAGATAACCGGAGAATTCATTCCGAAAGCTAGCTCAAAAGGTTAAAAAAATCTATTTGCAAACCCGACATCACAGCCTATATGACCGGTGTGTGACTAAGGCCCAAGTCCCATACCTTGCAGCGGATGAGCACATTTGATCATGCCCCATACCCTCGTCTTGGGTGCTATGTAAATTGAGCTAGAACCTTTGAGACGCATTCATCAGCGTAATGGTTTTGAACCATATTTTCCAACCCTTGGCTAACGCTAAGTGTTGGTCACATGAAGGCGGGCTAGTTGCTACTTGCTAGACGTATCAACATTTGTAGCTCTTATGTGTCCTTTTTTTTGCTCTTTGTACTAGGGGATTACGCTGCTGATGATGCTTATGAATTCCAAGAACTTGAGGAACTTATCACAAAAAGTTATGTCTAGCTGCAGTGTAAGCTGCTCTGCTCTGACTCTTCATTTTACCTCGCATCCTCGTATTTGATGCTTGGACACATATTTGAGCCGACAACACGCGGATTTCTCGTATGGCTGAGTGCAACACGTGTCATATGTACTTAAACGTGTCCGAGTAACATAGGCGCGGATAATCCCCTTTTGTGGTGGACTACGTTTGTCGAGGTGACTGACAACCTGCCTCCATCCCCACCATCGATGCTTCTTCCCAGGGAGGTAATTCATCGCAGAAATATTTACGTCAAATGACCTTGGGCAATAACTTCATTCAAATGGTGTAATTCTGGAAAATGATTATGTTCTGATGTTGTATTATAGGATATGGATGAATTTTAGATGCTTTACTAGAGTTATACTTCATATGATTTGAGTAAATGAGGATTCATGTGTATACAAACACTAATTATTCCGAGTAGCATTTTGGAATAGAAAAGGTACCACAGTTTTCGAAGGCCATCGTGTTCATGAACGATCACCCGACGAGATAATAACAATGCTAGTAGAAATTAGTCAAACGACCCGAACAGTTGAACTCATGTTTTCAAGTTGGGTCATTTTGGGCTAGGGCACTCTCTCAGGTCACTTCGGGTCATCCGGTCAACTTCAAGTCACACTATTTGGATCACTTTTGGGTCTCGGTCAACCGTATGGGGTGGGGGCAGCTTTGCTAAGTCTATAGGTGATCATGGGCCTGGCTAAGACCAAGAAACACAGACCGTTAATAGGGCTTAGCTGGGTCGGGCCAAATGTTTGGGCCTATTTTACGAGCCCAAACCTAGTCCAAATGGTCAAGAATGGGGTTCTGGGCTCAAGTGAGCTTCTAGGCTCTAAGATTTACGAATTGTCATGTGAGATAAATAGTCGCATATTGTCCACTATTACCTTATATACATGCTTAGATTTAAAATTAAGACAATTGGTTAAAAGATATGATGAACCGCATATAAATTGTTCGATAAAAGATAGAGAAAGATAAATATGATAATTTTAGAATGTTTAACCATGTACTCATAGATATAATTTTAATTTAGGAAGACATTGCTCTTTTAACTTGAGCCATTTGATCACCTTTATTTAGGTCTACCGTGGTTTGTGTCCCAAAACTATACCAAACATGAATTTTTTTGATCAGAATAGCACAAATTACCATACCAAGTAAAGTAATTACAAGTGAGAAAGAGAAAAAGAGCCATGTGACTTGTGAAAGGTCGCAAGCGAAATGTTGTCAAAATAAAGGTTGGTCTAACATATCTCCAAATCCGAAAAATTAAATTCGTCGTACAATCGATTGTAGTAGACCTGGAAAAAAGGTCAATCGTTTCGGGTTCGGGTCTGGTCAATTCTGGGTATGCTGGTATCAGATCGGGGTCAGGTTGAGCCGAGTAATGTCAATTTCTGGTCAACTATTATCAAATTTTTCATATATAATAATCTGTTTGCAATAATAATCATTCGGCTCGGGTTATAGTGGATTGGGTCCATTTGAATTTCGGGCCAAGCTCGAGTCTGAAGTTCGGGTATTAAGTCGGGTTATTCATTGGTCATTCGGATCGGGTCAATTAAAATTCGAAAATATGGGTTACATAAAACCGGGTTCGGTTCCGTAACTATATTTAACCTAGAGCTTCAACTCCAACGGTCTGCTTCTCTTTCTTCTCTCCTTCCTCAGCCGACAAAACCCCTAAAACCTCAATTTTTAGGGTTTATCCTTCAATCAATTCACCATGGTACGTCCCCTTCTCTTCCCTCCCCAAAATTATAACAATCACCTGCATTTACCCTAATAATTCAACCTTATTTCATCAATTGTATCAATTTTAACCTAATTAATACTGTTTAATTTGTTTAATTTTGATTTGAACAGCCTCAAGGAGATCATATCGAGCTACACAGGAAGAGAAATGGTCAACGTTTTGATCATGAAAAGCGTACGCGCAAGAGGCAAGCTCGTGAAGTTAAAAGACGATCTCAAAAAGCCCAAAAAGTAATCTTCTTTTCGATATTTTTTTTAATTCTGGGTTTGTTTTAATTAATTACGTTGTTATTGGATTCCAATTCATGAATTTTGTTTTAATTTGGGGGAAAAACAGACTTTGGGTATTAGAGGTAAGATTTTGGCGAAGGATCGGTACAAGGAGAAGGTTCAGATGAAGCGAACGTAAGCTCTTTCTTCTAATTCTGTATATTAATTGTTTTTTTTTGGGTTTTTATTTTGTTTAAATTTGGAATTTTGTGTTTATAGTTAAGAAGTTTTAGGGTTTTGTTTGATAAATTACGAAACTTGATGATGTTTATCGGGGTTGTTGTTACGGCTATAAGATGGTGTATATACTGGAGTAGGAGAGGAAGAAAGTCATTGATACGAGTGGGTTGTGGGTCAATGAAGGAACGAGTTCATTGAAAGTTGGAAATCAGTTTAATCATTCTCGAGAATAATTAAATGTATTTCGAGCTTTCATTGAACGTGAGAGCTTCATTGGATGGTACGAAAATCTTGCTCGTAAAATACAAACGATCTCCAAAAGAATTGAAGACACTTTCAGCTTATTTTATTTTGTTTAATAAAAGGGTTAATGCCCTATTTAATTATTAAGATTTATTTGGTAATTTATTTAGTAGTATTTAGTAGTAATTACCTAGTTTTAATTCCCTTTAATTAGCTAGTTAATTTTGGGATTGTAATGACCTTTCATGGTCTTGTTTTGGCTATTAAAGCATTGGCATGGAATAAGAAAACAACCACAAGAATGAATTAAAAAGCAAATCCTTTGATTGTCGAGTTTCAATCAGTCCTTTGTTATTGTTTGACGCATTTTCAAACTTTAACTCGAAATGTAATCAATAGGTCTTGATTATAGTTCACCATTGTTCGAATTATAGGTCTAGTTCGAGCAAATATCCCATTGTTTTGAGTTCTTGGCGGAATTCAAAGCAAATATCCTTTATTTTATTATTGTTCTTTATTCTTTTAAAACGCTTCCGCAAAATTTCGCATCAGTCATGGACTTAAATTTGTGTTCTTTTGTTTTCGGAATTGGGTGTTCAAGTCGGGGAGTATGGGGATATTTGACGGTGTAAGTTGCATAAATGTGTGCGAAGCTGGATAATTACAATATTGTGAACTAATATTGTTGGGGTGATAATATTTTTCCGTAGTTGAGTTAGGGTAGAAGGAATGTTCTTCGACTTTGATGTACCATCTTAAATTCAATGTGCATATGGGGATGTTTGACGGTGTAAGTTGCATAAATGTGTGCGAAGCTGGATAATTACAATATTGTGAACTAATATTGTTGGGGTGATAATGTTTTTCCGTAGTTGAGTCAGGGTAGAAGGAATGTTCTTCGACTTTGATGTACCATCTTAAATTCAATGTGCATATGAGGTGTGTTGTGAAAGAGATGAGTGGTTCGGAGAGAAGGTGAGTTACTCGAAGAAATGAGGGCAAAGAAATGAGTGGATGAGAGTGTGAGGGAATTGAAGGGCTGAATTCATAAGGAGAAGATCAATGGTGTGGAAGGAAAGTGAGATCACTATTCTTAAGGAAATGACTGTTCCTAAGAAACTCTTTTGTGAACTTTGCATTTTAGGAATTCAGGATTTAAGTTTTATTTATGTTACTGTGCGTGAGTAAGTTGATTAAGTTGCATCTCCCTTGTATATGTGAAGTGATGTAGTTGCAGACTTGCAGTCGTTAAATGTGAAGTGATGTAGTTGCTGTCATTAAATGTGTTGTGTTTTTGTTCACTATGACCTGAAATGTGGTGGCCATATGAACTATTTCTTTGTAATTAGCGGGTAGCACTCTAAATTTGCTATGCTTTATTTTGTCGTGACCTACGTGATTTATATTAGGGGCTCTCTTTTTTGGTACAATGATCATGTTGCGTATATTCGACCTCCCTTACCCTGGCATCTGCGGGAGCACTTGAGTCGTTGACTTGTTGGTTAATAGTGACACATAGTGTGGTTGTTTTGGATAGCTCCTTTAACCCTCTTATGCCAGGTTTGTTGTGTAGCTTGTTCTTTACTGACGTGTTGTATTGACAGAATGAAACAGCATGAAGAAACTGCAAGTAGACGTAAGGTGGACGATGAAGTTCATGATGGAGCAATTCCTGCATATTTACTTGATCGTGAACAAACAACAAGGGCAAAGGTTTGTTAGCTCTGGATTCATGTTTTGATGTTGTACACCATTCTTTGTTATATTCTATTCTCTTTGTTGAGTTGGCGATTATCTTAAATTTTGGTATTAAAAATCGGTTTGAGTGCATTCTATCATGGTTCTCTCTTAAAATATATATTTCATATGCTATCAGGAGCATATCGCAAATAGCGTGTTTTGAATTGCGTATTCATTTGAAATTAGTTAAATATCCAAGCCATAGTGATCTATATAAAATTCATTGTGAAGCTTTTCTGTCCTTGTATCTTTTTCTTTGCAAATTTCGCAAATGACCTGGTTCTTAAGTTATGTATCAAAGTGTTCTATCATGACGTTATGTTGAACTGGCAACACCATTCATTCAAGATGTAAGCTGCTTGCATCTTGTATGATCTCTACATTCTTTCTGCCTGCTTGTTTAGTGTTAACTAGCGTTTACCTGACCATTTAATGGAAATTTTAACTTTTTGCTCCTACATATAATGTTTTATCATTACCTCGACTTGTTAATCTGATAAACCATCTTATAGCTTAATTGTTTATATGTTTGCTATTATTTTTTATTGGTCTCTCTTTTTATTTCTAGTGTTAATTATGTTGTGTTCAAATAGATCTTGAGCAACACAATCAAGCAAAAGAGGAAAGAGAAGGCTGGAAAATGGGATGTTCCTTTACCCAAGGTAAACACTGAACTGTCAATTTATCATTACATCTCCTTGCAACAATCTTTAAGGCTAAATGTGTGATCGAGTATTCTTTCCAAAAACGAAAAGTTGTGACGAGATTTCTTGTGTAAGCTACTTATGTTTGCATCTTTGATTTCTATTGTTATAATAGGTTTTCCTGTTTTTCAGGTTAGACCTGTTGCTGAAGATGAGATGTTCAAAGTCCTGAGAACTGGGAAAAGGAAAAGTAAGTGTTCGAAGATGCATTGATGTGATGGTGAAATTCCAATGATAATAAATTAGCATTAATACTTTGTTTGGCTCTCTGCTGTTCTAGTTTTTGATATTTGCCTTCTATTTTGCAGCCAAGCAGTGGAAAAGAATGATAACCAAAGCAACATTCGTCGGTGCGGGTTTCACCAGAAAACCTCCAAAGTACGAGCGATTTATTCGTCCGTCAGGATTGAGGTTTACCAAGGCCAATATCACTCATCCCGAACTTAAGTGTTCGTTTAATCTCGAGATCATTGGAGTAAAGAAAAACCCCAATGGTTCTATGTACACTTCTCTTGGTGTTATGACCAAGGGTACTATCATCGAGGTATTCTTAACTTTTTTTTTCCTTTGATTAATCTCTGTTGTACTTTCCATTTAACGCCTTTACCATTTTTTCAGCTTGTCTGACATAACTGTTTCTCTTCCGAAAATGTAGGTTAATGTGAGTGAACTCGGTCTGGTCACACCAGCTGGGAAAGTAGTCTGGGGTAAGTGATTCGTGCACAGATAATTAGACTTTTACTACGGTGTTGCAATTCATACCCACGAACGTTTGTGTATTGTTGCCTTACACTGACTTTTGCTAAACCATTTTATCCCGAAAATAAGGTCACCTCTTATATATTATTATTAGCGTACCCTAATTATTAGTAACCCTTTTTATATGATTAGTGATTATTCTGTCACTGGTGATCCTAATACGATTTTATAATCAATGGTCTTGCATACATGGTCATAGTTTGTCTTGCATTTTCTTCAACCTTGCGAGTTATAATTCCGAATATTTTTTTCAGGGAAGTATGCACAAGTGACAAATGACCCCGAGAATGATGGCTGTATAAACGCTGTGCTGTTAGTTTGATCTTTTCGTTTTGAGACAATTACCAAGTTTTTTTTCCTCTTAGTTCATTATGTTGTATCATCTTCTTGTTAAAGATACTTTGCTTGTAATCTTGAGAATTAGTAGCTTTCATCAATTTTATAGCAAATTTCACCTATTAAAGCAATTTATCCTCGGGACTCTGATTATTCGTTCGAAAGCTCTGTTATTTATTAAGGTTTATTCCAGTGGAACTGACATTAACTGGTTCGAATGTCACTGACAAAATCTTGTACTAAATAATGCTGATCGAGGTCTATTGAATTGTTAAGAAGTTTTAAATTAATAGTTTTGATGCTAAAGAGGTTGCTCAGAGAAATGACGTGATGTTGAGTGTCGGGTGTCTTCAGTGTGGTCGGAGATTCTAGCCATGATTTGTTGCCTTTACTTATAGTCTGTATCGGCTTCGACATTGTGGCCGGAGATTCTAGCCATGATTTGTTGCCTTTACTTCTAGTCTGTATCGGCTTTGACATTTTATTCATCCAGGTTCAGCTGATGATATTGCTTAGATCTTCAGTTCCGTCTCAATGACTTTGTCGAAGTTCATTGTATTTGTAAAAGCTCTCAGTAAAAACATCGACTCGGAGGACCATCTTAATGTCGTTGTATTGTCGTCAACCCCTTGTCATCCCAGCAAAAGTTTTGGCTTGGAATTTGTTACGTCAGTGAAGATATGGCTATTGTTTTTGTCTTATTGATCAGGCTCATACGGCTATGCTATAGAGGGGCACATAGCACGAACTGCCCTGCGTACAGGATGCGCGATGCAACATGTTTTTTTGTCAGTAGTCGATTTTCGAAACATATAATTTACATTACACTAACTATTAGATGATACCATAAGAGAATTAGAGAGATTTGAATAATTAACACTGAGTACATGAATTCGCGACTTTATTAATTTATAGAAGAGTATATCATACATTGTTTTTAACAGATTATCGTAATATATTTTAACGGAACGGAAAACATTTCCCTTCCAACCTATCTTATATATCAAAAATGTATGTTAGTGATCAACTACCAACATGTTTATAAATTGTATATTTTCTAATTCAAAACCTCGTATATCTAATGATCAAATTCAATAAAAGGCGGCGACAAGAGCAATGACACCAGCAAAGCTTGAAAACTCAACAGTTGCAGCACCATTTTTCTTAGGAGGTGCCTCGGCATCAGCAACAGTAGCGGCTTCAGGAGCATTTCCAGCAGGTGATGCTGAAGGACCGTCTGCAGGGGCTCCTGCAGGGGACTCATCAAGGGACTCATCATCAGGAGACTCTGCACTGGCGCTTGAACTCGAGGTGGTTGGGCTGAGAGACGGAGATTGAGATGGAGATGTCTCAGTGCCAGTAGCGGTGGAGGGTGGAGACATTATAGGGGCCATTGACGGTGTTTCCATCGCCGATGCTATTGTGCTTTCAGTCGGAGATGCTGAAGGGGATGTTGCAGGACCTTCTGCTATAACAACATTAGTAAACACAATTAGTGTTAATGTAAATGCCAAAACAAAGCGTGCCATGATTTGTTGTTGTTGTGATTATATTATGTGATGATTCTTCTGAAAATGCAGTGTCTTTTTTAATATGTTAAGCAGACAACTGCAAATACAAAGAATGAGATTAATTAATAATGTAAATAAGGTTAATATATTTAAGTACTTTCTTATAATAGTTAAGTAGGAAATTTGTTATAACCTAATATTAGTATGGCTTAATTTAGGTAGATCACAAATTGGAGATGAATTTCCCGATTTTATTGGATGATGTTGGTTTTTTTTACTTAGATTTTTGTGGATTTCCTTATTTTTTGTTTCAAATGAGATTGATTTTTTTTGTTTACGCAAATTAATATATAGTCGTGAATACGTAACTCCAAGAATATAATTAGGCACAAGTGATACGTCTTTATATACTTATATGATTTAAATATGTGTATTCAACCGACTTACACATTGGACAATATAATTTGAAGAAGGCAGAATAAAGTTAACAAAATAACAGAAGGATCTTAATTAAGCTACTAAAATAATAGTATAATGAATGATAAAAAAGTTAACTTCACAACTTATATTCAATTGTATTTGATGTCGTATATCGCTTTCAAATAGCTTATTAATACAAAGTATTACTTATGAAATGATTTTTCTACTTCAGATTAAAGAATGACTATAAGCATGTATAATAAAATACATAGTAATTAGACCTTCACATGAAAATAAATATTACTCCATTTTAAAGTGTGTTACTCATTTTATCCAACGAGAAATTGAATTTCAATGCTTATAAATTTATAAGAGTTTCATTTAGTTGAGACGGTCTAAGTCGATTAGAATAACTAAATAAGACATAGGACTATATAACTAATCTTTTATTTATATGTATGCGTTTGTTTTATTCATCCCATGCCGCCATATTTGATTCATCTTAAGTTTAAAACCGCTATATCGAGAAGACGAGAATTTGACTATGCATTTCTGTTATGACAAGGATTACTAGTAAAGTTATACAAGTAGTAACTTATAAGTTGTAAACAACCATTCTTATTTAACACGGGGCGACCCGTCTTAAGCTTAAAACGAGTCAATCCGTCTAAAATGAGAATTTGTGACTTGTAAAACAGGCTCCTTTCCACATCCAAACACAAAATCAATTGAACATAATCACAGAAGAAAGCTGCTAACTTTGCTCTTTTTACTTACAACCTGCAATTAATTAATCAGTTCATCATAATTTGGGGAAAAAAATGCAGGCAATTATGCTTGCGTCTTCTTCATTCCATATTACCACAATCCCTAAACCTCAAAATTCTTACTTTCCTTCTTCTGTACCCTTCAATCCCACATGTAAGGTAAACCCATTTACCAAAATTCATTCTTTTTCATTTTTTACCATTTTAAATTGACTAACTAACTGTGATTTTATGTGTAACAGGGAAATTACAGAAAAGGGTTTATGATGTTTCCATTAAAATGTATTGATGGTGAAATTCAAGATACTGATGATAAGTCTGAAGATGTAGAGAAGTTACCCATTTCATCTTCTAGTTCAGACATTTCATCATACAGTTGGTGTGCATGGATTGGGGGATTAGGGTTTGTAGAAACTAGTTATTTGACTTACCTTAAGTTATTTAATGCTGAACCCTTTTGCCCTATTGGTGGTGGGTCTTGCAGTGATGTGCTCACTAGTGATTATGCTGTTGTTTTAGGTAATTTCATGTTAATTATCATCTTTTTAGGTAGATAGTGTTATGTTGGGTTTGATTTATAGTAATGAGTGAAAATCGGGTTTTTGAAACTATAAATGAGTGTTAGATGATAACCCCGTCAACTCAGATTAAACTTCATACTTTTCTATTCCGGACAGCTCGGGATAAACTTGATGCAAAGTTGTCCAACTTGCCCCCCCCACACACTATGAAGTTTAATCTGAAGCGAAGGGAGTTGTGTGCTGTGTCCTGTGAGGTTTGTTATGACTATGAGGAGGTGAAGGTAAGAATGCCACTCTGCAGACCGCTTTGTTTCGCCAAAATGATGTGATTGTTACCTAGCTAGTGAAAGGAAATGTAATGTGATATTGTTAGGTAGAATCAGTTTAACTGAATTTCCAATCTGTTCTGGCAGTTATGTACATTTTTAAAGATAGTTTATTGAATGATCTTTTGGTCTCCTCACATGAAGTACTCTATTGCCTACGTCTCGGTCATTTGGTTACCTATTATGTTTTAATTGTCTTGGCTATTTGTTTACCTTTGTTTTTTGGGGCTGCTTTGATGTTTAAATTGACCATTGTTTAATCTAACCAACTTCTCCAAAGGTAAACAAATGACTAGGACAGAGGGAGTAATTTTATTAGGTTACTTCAGCTCAATTCAGAATTTATGACAAACAATGTTTACCAATTACTTTGATAGATGACTTTAAAACAAAGGGTCCTTCATAAGGGTTCAGCTTATACTTTTGCATGAGCTTTGTGGAGTTTAATTCAGCACAATCCACTTCACATAATTTATCTAAAGAACCAGGCAAGTATATAATGGCTTGTGTCTGATGTTTATGTAAAACCGTATATGCATTAATCCATGTAACGTAACAGTTAAGGCCTGATAGAAGCACAAACGTATATGTGGTGTTAGAGTCAATGAGATAGTTGTGGACATGTAATATTAACACCTTAAAATGTTGCTGGCTTGATCACGTAAAGTAGTTCATAACGTCCCAGCATTGGCATGGCTTTAGATGTACTTTCTAAGTTGCGCCTAAGGCTAGAATGTTTTGGCTTATAAATTGTTCATTTGTCGACTGATTTGTCATTCTGTCTTGGTTTACCTGTGGAAGACAGTGTTATGTGATGTGTTTTTTTTTTTGCATCACACCTTAAATTGTTCAATATCTGGTGTTCTTGCCATTCTATGCCCTAAGCTGCTTGTCTGTTGGGCATTAATGGCTAGATCCATTGTGATTTGTTCTGAAAGAGGAATCATGATCAATTTTGTTTGCATTTGCCAGGTGTACCCCTTCCGCTGTTTGGCATGACTGCGTACGGGCTTGTCTTACTACTTGGTTTGAATTTAGGAGGATGGAAATTGCCTCTGAATATTAATCAGACTGACGGCCGTCTACTCCTGCTTTCTCTCAGCGGTTCCATGGCAATTGCCAGTGCTTACTTTCTTTACATTCTTACTACAAGATTTGGCGGAGCTTTATCATGTTCATATTGCTTGGGTTCTGCTATTTTGTCATTTAGCTTGTTCTTCATTATTTTAAAGGTTGTTTTTTTATTGCTCCTTGTTTGCTATAATGTTCCTCCTTTCCATTTTAGGCATATTCACTATGATGTTCCTCTTTCCCTTTTGACAAAATGTATGGTTTATATTACCCCATTTTCTTACACCACATATTCTTCCTTCAATAAAAACCATCTATTTGTCTTGCCTAAAATATTGTGCCCAAAGCCCCAAAGTATAGGAACATCATAGTGAAATGTAGGGAGTATATACGTTCGTTCACTCAGTAAAAAGTTATAAAATGCTACTGATTTGTTAACCTATTCCTTTCTGACCCATACCCTATCGTTTGTGAAAATCACTGCAGGAATTTGGGTTTCAGGAGTTACAGAAATATGTGGCTGTACCATTAGTTACGGCCGTCATTGTGCTTGGCGTTTTAAGCACCTCATACAGTTCCTTATCGTCAGCCTCTCCTAGGTAATTTGATAATTTTATCCTGCATTGAAGACTGAAGTTACAACTCATAGAGTCACATGATTGACACGTTTTGGAAAGTGAGAAGCTTTTTCAAACATTTTTCAAAACATAATTCATATTATAGCTTGTTCTTGGTAATATTATTAATTGCTTATCTGCTTTGAGAATGATTGAATATGCATGCTTATGGAAGTCAAGTATCTGTTACGTATGTACTCAGGGAAACTTTGGCGATGGCCAGTTTTTTTACCAATTGTAAGGGGATGGCCAAAATATTTTACCAACTATCAGGAGATGTAAGTAATACACTACGAAATTTTGGGAACGATGCATTGGATAAGGTGAAAGATAAGTGTGAAGATCCCAAGAAAAATGTATCAGTAATTTTCATTGATTCAGAGGTGTATGAAACTATGAATAAGTATTAAAAGAGCGATATAACCACTGGGAAGAAATAATGTGTAAACAGAGGAGTTGAAAGTAAAAAGCAGTCGGGGGAAGGTGGATTCGAATCTACAGGTTTTAGGCTGAGCGAATACTTGGACTGTTTGTTTAGCGCTTTTGGAGGAAGGGAGGCAGGGACTTCCTATTATATATTGGTCATTAGCATTAATTTCTTGGATTTCCAATCATTAATAACAAGAGTGTCGGTGAGCAACTGAGCATGCTTATATTATTATGAGAGCAAAGCTAAGTTCTGTTCAATAAATAGAAGAATTTAGACCAATGCTCCATGTCAACCATAATGAAGCCGTAATCCTGATAAGATTTAGGTAGGCTAATATGAATCATTTTTGATAACTGTGATTCTGTGAATGACATAAAATAATAAAATAAGAGGATTAGAGAACTAATGTCCAAAGTCATTCTAGTAAAATTGACAGGATTATCGAGTTAAGACATTTTTAACTGTTGTGATATTGCGTGCCATGCTCATTGAAATGTCTTCCAATTTAAGTATTCTTAATTTTTGTTCTAAGTGAAAGTTCAATAAAGACTTCTTGTCCCAGCTGTCTGCCTCTCAAACCAGTTTTTGGTGTAATGTTATTTACTAATACTTCCAGTGCTGTGCTTGCTCTTTACGTGTTCCTAATACAATATTGACATCGTTTTCTTCTATGCAACGTTTTTAAAAATATTTCTTGTCTGTTGTCTCAAGTCTCAACTGTAGTTTGTTATCTGTCTCTCAAAAGATGTTTTCCTTGTCTAGAAGGTATATCAAGTATGGTTATTAGATGTAATGCTTTTCACTGATACTTACAATTTTGTCCCTTGTTCTTTTGTTAACTAGATCTGGAGCTCTCGAATTTCCATATTATACAACAGAGATCACTACGGAATCAACCCCTTTCACTATCTCTCTTGCTAAACATCTCCACTCTATTGGGGCGAAGATGTATGGGGCATTTTGGTGTACGCATTGTCATGAACAGAAAGAGGTAAATACAAAGTAGGGGAGAGGGTATAGAGTAACAGAGAGTATTAATTTATGCTGCCTTCTGCATTTGAAATATTATTTTAGGGTCTTTCATATTCGTGTGCAAATGACAATGACCTATAGTCTTTAGAAGCTTTCTATGGCATTGCCGTTTTGGTATTTATTTGTTTCTGTTGAGTAATCCATGCACATGTTCATGGATTACTCAACGTAACTGTGTTCCTTTCTTTTTTAATGCTGGAGTAGTAGTCATTGCAATTTGAGCTATTTGGAAACAGTCAGTCAGTCACAGCCTCTTTGTGTTATTGTGTAGATATATGTGCCGCCAATTGTTGAAAACACTGATGCTTCACCGTGCTTATGTCCGTGTTGCCAAAAGAAAATATAGGTCAAAATTTACCATTGACAGTTAATTAGGTACAATATAAATGGGATTGAGGGAGTAGTTGATACGGCTGCTCAAAAACCATTGTTACGAGTTACTCAGTATGGATATGTTCGTTTGGTTATAATACAATACAATTTCCTTTTTCACTTTTAGATGTTTGGACGTGAGGCGGCAAAGCTGTTAGATTATGTGGAATGCTTCCCGGATGGCGTTAAAAAGGGAACTTTGATGGTCCCCGCTTGCTCTAACATCGGAGTTGAAGGATTTCCAACATGGGTTATTAACGACGAGGTGAGTCGACTTTTCTTGCAGTTATTTACGTATGCTTGAACTGTGAATTGGGACCTTGCTCCTCATGGCTGACTAGGATTTCCTTACATGTTCATCTTCGCCTTTTGTTTCAATGTCAGTTCTCATATTGATGATGTTCTATTACAATCTTCACAAGTTCACACATTATTGAGCACATCGATGCTTCACTACAGAACTTGGGTTCAACTCGAACCTGGCCTTAACTAGCTTTTTTGTTGAGTTTGTTTTGACCCATTTACTAAAAATGGGTCATATAGTCTTGATCGGGTCCGACTTTTGTTTGGTTCTAACCTGCACCATGTTATTCAGGTCTTGAGTGGCGAAAAAACAATTGAAGAGCTTGCAAAAATATCTGGATTCCAAGTCAATGTAGATTCTCAACCTAGTTAAACAGATGCCGTAAGTACCACTTGTTTTAGACTCTGTTGGCTGTAATTTTTTGTAATACACGTACATAAATACAAAACAGCAAGATCCACCTGTACATATGCATTGCCTATACACAAGTTCCTGTACGAGACGGTCTAACACTATTTTGTGTAAGACAGTCCATTTATAATTAAAGTTAACGGGTTTAATTGCACATAATGACAAAGTATCGTAGTTTTAGATGCAAGACATGTCTGTTTATAATAATTATAAAATTTCTTTAGTAATGTTGTTGCATTGGCAAAGAATCAAAGATACATAGCTAGAAAGAATGGTGTGTTGAATAATGAATACATATAAATCATAGAATCTGAACCCAAACCCCAACACTAGGAATATCTTGATGCACGACGAACAACATATAAAATCCGGGTGGTGCATGGTTTGCGGATCCGGGTGTTGACACTTCGACCTGGAACAGGCCATGGCCCATGCGGACTATGGGCTTTGTTTGGGTTAGCACAATCTGCCTTTGACTCATAGAGAACGAATGTGTGTTGAAGGCTGGCCTAACCATGGTTATCTTGATTGAACCCAGGTTAGCTCTCCCACGAATCGCGACATTAACCACGAGACTTTTACTATACGTGATTGTGGTATTTGCAATGGGGCCTCTGATATACGGGCGGTGCTCCTTGTTGGCTGGATCCAAGTAAGGTGGTGAGAATGCCTCTAGGCTGAGCTCGGTAGGAAACAACACGTTTGTGAAGTTGTAATATTGATGTGGATTACTTCCACCTACTAATACTCTCCCATCTCTTAGTAAAACGGCAGTAGAGTGATACATCCTCGGTATTGTACTCGGTGTCAGGACGTTAAACCGTGAACCTAACACCGCGTCCGGATTGTAAATCATCGGGCTAAGAACTGGATCACGGCCCAGTTCCCATCCAGCAGCACCTGATCCAGCTCCGTTAATTATTAGAACTTTCCCATTAGGCAGGACCAACATGTCGCCCATGGTACGTGGCATGGTCATATTCTCCATGACCCAAGTTGGATTCGGGTCATTAATTTTAATCCTTGCACACGTGCTAAGAGACGGTATAAATTGCGACTTTTTGGACGCCAACCAAAAAGAATTTGCTGGTGTACCGCCACATACCAAAAACTCGAGATCCGACTCCGAAAATGGTAGGAGAACTGCGGACCCGGTGCTTGGGTAATTCCTCGGATCCCCGCCTGGGACAACTGGGTAAGTACGGGTGACATTATTTTTGTTATAATCTAATAAAATTGCCTGATTGTTTGCAAAGATGAATAGATTACCGTCAACATTGAGGAACACAAAAGGGTATAAGTTGTTTTGTACTTGCGGAGATGTTCTAGTTTGTGACAAAAACGGTAATTGAAAAAGCTGTGTTTTTGGAAAAAATTCGTAATTAAATTGGTTAATACCACCAATAACAATGGCTCGACCGTCATTTAAAATATGGTTAGTCGCATACCATCTACGTTGGAACAAACGGTCAGAAAGTTCATTCCAATCACACGTAGGACACGGTGAGAACATCCTAAAAACATGGTCCCCAGCGCCATCACCACCGCTTTGGAGGAGACGTCCGTCACTTAGGGTGTTACCCGACGAGCACCACGTGTCAGTTATGATGTTCAAGATACGAAATGTGTTGTCTAAGACGTTGTATTCGACCGAGTGGGCCGTACAATCGGTGGTATTATGTGGACCGGGAAGACATTTACCCGATGCCGGAAGTGTGAGGTTCGACGGCCCAAAATTCGTCCGGTCGAAGATAATCACACGGTCGTTATTGAGTAGTTGCATGTGCATGGCTGAAATGCCTATGCTTTTCTGTAGAATTTGCCATTGTCCTCCTTGTGATAAAGTATTGTGAGGAAGAACAAATAAAAAGAATATGACTGAAAAAATAAAGTGAGACATTGAATTGAAGAACAATATCACAAAAAAATAAAAAATAAAAAATAAAAAGTTTTCTAAGCTTCTACTTGTTTATATAATATTGGTGTTTTAGTGAATGATATAAGAGTGAAAATAATATGAGAATATATATATATATATATATATATATATATATATATATATTATATATAGTACTATTTAGCATTAAAAAAAGTAGTAAAAAGTGATAATGTGGAAAGAAATATGCATGCATGTACATACTAAGAGAAAAATCGTACTAAATGAGGCTTTTTTGGGTGATTAATATATAAATATGGGAAAATACGTTGTAAATGACTTATAATAGTAATTGTATAGTTGTTTATTACGTAATACTAAGTGATTACTGATTAGTATGCATTTTTGTAATTTTTGTATTAAATGTCAAACTCATATTTATAATTTAGCAATTCAAAAACCTCATCTAAGGAGGAGTACTTATGGAGTATTATCTATTAGATATGGTAAAACAAAATACAGATGTTTCGAAATGTATTTTGTACTTTTGTAGTACAAGCTCAAAAACGGTCTTGTACCTAAAAATTACTCGTATTTTTTTGGAAAATATTAAAATCAGTATGAGCTTAAGGACTAGATTATTATGTAATCTAAAGAACTTTGTATAAAAGCTTATTGATTCGGTTATATAATTGTATGATGCATATAAGCTTTATATAAAAGCTTAAGCTTAAAACGTATAGTGTTCGTCTTTAATAAGAATTTGTGATTGTCATTCTACTTGATGTATACAAAAAACATTGACGGTATTGACTTAATTTTTTAAAAAGTTCTAGAGTTAAGGCTCTCATAAGTGAGGACTGAGGATGCATCATCTCCATTACATTTCACTACGTTTAATATACCAATATAAAATCATTATTCTTTCTCCATTTCATCAAAATACTTGACCCTTATATTATTTTGGAACAAAATCTCATCCGTTAAGAGGTAATGAAAGGTAATTGAGAGAAAGTTAATGAAGAAGATATTTTCCCAAAAAAGTCATGTATGACGAGTTAAAGAAATTCGAATGATTCTAGTCATTTGCTACATTTCTAATGTATTAGGCGAATTTTTTTTTTGTTTTACATTATATTTTTCATTCAATCTAGTTCGAAAGCAAAATGAAACTGTTTTTTATAGAACAAAATTGCAAAATGAGTCATATTTAGTTTGAGATTTTTTTTGTATTTCTTTGGAATTTGGATTACCATGCTGATTCATACATAGTCCATCACTTCGACTTTTTTCTTGGTGGTATATGTATATGCCATTTGCGAGAACCTGTTAACGAAATTTTGTATAGTTATTCATCAATATTGTTCTGTACATACCACTCAGTTGGTCTTGCTTCAGATAAACCATTTTAAGCTGAAACAATAAGATATAATTTTGTAATCACTATTGAAAACAAGTTGATATAAGCTGTGGTTACAATTTATCAAAAAGTGACAACATAATCTCTTTCTTATTTTTCAGACGGAAAAAGTCCGTATGGAATAAGAATTTGCGTTTAATTAACCTTGTGTTTGTTAACGGTTTTTTTAAATCATGCAATTAGGTTAGAAACTTCAAAGCTCACAAAAAGCGTATAGAAATCAAAGTTGATTAGTGTGAGTGGTAAAAACTCTCATCTGGAGCTGGATTCCGGTCAGGAGAAGTGTTCAGGAGTTTGATTCCCAGCTCTTCCGGGAAAAAAAATCTTGGAAGGATCCACGGCATCCACCTATTAAGTTGTCTTTGCTCCAGTTGTCGACCTGTCGGTAGGGAATACTCGGGTAAAAAAAGTGTATAGAAAGGTTGTACTCCGTATAAACTAGTAGTAAAATTCTACTAGTAAGAACAAAGCAAAACAAAGTACAGAGACAATTGGTGGTAAGCTGTTGTCATGTACTCATGTTCATCCGCCCCAACACCCCTACGAACTACACCATTTCTTCGTTGAACGGCTAATCTATTTATATACACACATACGCCTTTATATAGCGCTACATAATGTCTGTCAACCACAACATCCTTTCAGAGCAATTAATAAGAAGCAACTGATTTTCCAGGTATAGAAGTGGCTTTAGAAAGCGATCCCTCGGTCCAACGCTTCAACATTTCTAATGCTGCCTTTGGCTGGTCCATAGGTACCATGTGTCCGGCATCGTGAACCTATTGAAAAACAGCTAAGTAAGAACTCCCACAATAAGCAAAAGAGGGAACATAACTAATATGAACTACGGAGTATTTCCTCAAATGACTAGCTCAGAAATGAACTGTTGGACACGAATTCTAAAACGAAACAGTCTCATTTAAAAGCGATCAATTGACTTTGGCAGTGGTTATCGGTACCACTACCTTAATTCCAAACGTGAGTATAACCAATGTCAACTTTGACCATTAATTTCTCCAATTATATTTTTTGGTGACTAATAAATGGACAAATACAATGTAAAAGGCAGCATTAATTTCTCCAGATATATGGACAAATACAATGTAAAATTTGTTTCTTTTTTCGTGACAACTACTATTTCCACACCATATTTAGGAGTTGTAAATATTGTAAATTAAGAAACAAAACCCATCAAGTCAACATCATTTGACCACAAAAAATCAAACGGTGACGATAAAAATGGGATGGATGGAATATGTCTCGAAATTTGAGACAGCCTCGCAGGACAGTTACTGCTTGACGAGAAAAGATGCTTAGGGATTACTCAAGTCTCATAAAACAAGTCTTAGGGAATAGGCAGAGATTAATAGTACTACAGTAAGAAATTACCTTGAGAAAACTCAAAGGGCCATGACTTTTCAGTATTCCCGCCTGAGAACCGTCCACCTCGAATGGAACCTCAGGTGATGCCACAAAATCTGTCTGGCCGCTCCATTTCATAGCATGCACCCATCTCGAGTTACCTAGTTAAAATAAGCCAGCGCCAATGTCAGCATAAGAAACAAGATAATTTTGCTTCTGAGCATTTCAGAGATCAGAGATGTCAGTGAATAATATTCAATGTCGATTGGTAAAATCTATAATCTTTTACCGAGCCAATTGCAGATGAGATCATACTCTCCAGCATATACAAGCAGCTTGATATCATCCTGAAGAAGAGCTGGGATGCCTACTTCAAGATTTCTCATCCAATCCACAAGCATTGCTGCATACACCGTTGTGCTACATGATACAAAATCAATGTCCCCAACACCAAGAGCTGTCCTAACAGATGCCTGGTTAAGGAATTTCTCCATGCTTGAGAAATCATAACAGAGTTTACCCACACACTTCTTTCTAACATCATAATACTGCAAAAAAAAAAAGAAAAACAAATTAATCACACCGTAATATTCATACAAGGAATGACATGATATAACATACTTATCAACTATGAGTCTATGACAATAATTATTTTTGTGAGCCACTGTACATACGTTGGCGTCACCAATGAGCAACTTAATACTACCGAATATGGTGTTGCATAGAAAGAATGAAGCCGTGCAGGAGAGCGTCCCGTCTGTACCTGAAATAAGAAAAACTAATGAGAGCATATATAAACTACTACAAGGCCTTAGTCCTATAATGATTGGATATGCTAAAATATGGAACTATAAGCAAAATGTAGTGTGAAGGGAAGGAAGGAGAATAAATGATGTTTGAGAGAAATATTTTGAATGAGAGCTTCGAGGTAAGTCTTTGACTTTAACATTTCGAAAAATATATTTGTTCAAAAATTATAGAAAATTATACCATTAAATTCCTTACGAAAAGCTCTTTCATATGAGTATACATATGATAATATTTAATTTTATATATTGAGAGATATTCAAGAGAGAAGTGAGTGTCTCGAAATGTGAGAAAGTCATATATAAAAAAATAGAGGGAGTACTGTAAAACTTGGAATGATAAACAAAAATTCAACGAAACAAAAAAGTTTGCAAAATAAAGGATTAGAAAATTAAAGAATCAAATAAAGCAAAGGCGATGTCAATCCGTATCATCCACATGAGTTATTTCCCTCCATTTCCAATGACATTTTCTCAATCACCATATAGTCTCATATCATGTTCAATCGTTCTTCATTAAGAAATGTTCAAGCTCGCATAAAACTTATTTCTGATCACCCCAAACAATAAGATTTCAAACCATCACCATAACTAAATACTGCAGCAGGAAAAAAACATCAATATTTACCACATAGTTTGACAGATAATTCACACAGAGGGACCATCTTTTTTATCAAATTATAAGAGGATTTCTTGATCAAACCCATTTCCAATGCATAATCAGGGTAAGCTGCATACTGCACTGCAGGATCCGTAAGGCCATTGCCAATGGCAAATCCCTGTTAAAGAAGGTTAATAGCTCATATTAAAAACGATTAGCCAAAAGCCAACACAAATTACACAGAAGAGAAAATGATGGTATACCTTCAAGTTGATATGGATATCTTCCTCGGCCTTCTTTCCCTGATGCAGACGAGCAGCAAAAGCAGGGATATAATGACCAGCATATGACTCTCCGGTTATGTAAAAGTCATTGTTCACAAGCTCTGGATGTTTAGTAAAGAAAGCCTGGAATTTGACAAGTGACCCACCAAGTATCAAACCACTAAAACCAAATGAAAAAATAAAAAGAGAACTGCGATACAAATCATACTATGAAAAAAGTAAATCCTGATTAGATATATATAAGCAGAGGGATACAGTTTGGAGATAGCATAATCTCCAACGGCCACAACTCATGCATGCGTGAGAAATGCACTTCTTAACATAGTTTACTTCTCTGGGTAGAGGCAATGAAGAGGATTGCAGTATACTAGTATCCCTTACATCATCATTGTCATAACCCCATGTTTAGAAAAAAGCTCAAGGAGGGCCGGGCGTACACGGCCATTCCGTTCAACACAAAGGTGGTTTTCAGGTGATTCTTACCAAAAAGGGACGGCATCTGCTACTTAATGGAAGCAGAGCAAAGGGATTTAACGAGCCAATTTTATTTTATCCATTATATGAGACTCTAACTTTTGGGGTTTTGTAAAACCAACATGCACTCCAGTCTTCAGTTGATGACATACGAATATACAAGTTTTTTGGACTAATTCATAACTCCCGTGTTTTCTATAACTCATGTATAAAACTTCTAACTTTGGCAATTATTTTCAAAACTCCTACCCTTTCTAAACATTTCCTATAAACCTTCTATCAAAAGCCAGTTTTGCCAAAAATAAAAAGACATTTTCAGGCGAACATAAAACATGAATGGTTTTTGTCTCATAATAAAATCCAGTGCTACGCAAAAAGATCATTTATGATTGATATCTGCCGTGAAATGTCTTATTTTGGCCAAAACTGATTTTGATTTTACAAGATCGGAGTTTTGAAAGAAAATATAAAAAAACTACTCTGTATTATCAAAAAATACAAAATGTAGATGTTGTATATGCATTTTGTAGCGCACTACCCAGGCACTCAAGGCACAAGTTTTTAGGGACGAATTATTTATAAGAAATTTGAAGATGATTGACCTAGAGACGTACAGATTCTAAGTGTTACAGCTTAGAAGGATAATTTCATAACTTCATTGGGCTTAGGATTCTTCAGTAATACAATCATGATCATCTTGCATTATTTTGCTATACGCCCATACCTCCTATTCTTCTCTTATCCCCTAATCTGTGTTCCCGTGTCTAGGGGTCTTCCCTGGTCGAAATTCACTCGAGCTAGCTGTCTGATGTGTGTAAGAAACATCAAGAGTTTTACTTAAATATGAGCTGATTCTAAAATCCATAAATTTGTGCTATGTTTGAAACTTTGACATCCTAATTCACTACAGGATACGCAAGTTCAATCAGCATCATAAATCATGAATAAAACTACGTAAATAAGGGAAGCTTCGCAAAAATAGTTTGATTAGAGACATATTTTGAGGCAGATAACTACCTGTAGAAAGTCATAAAGGTCACTGCTGACCCCTTCTTCATCATGACGTATGTCACGCCTATTAGAGGAGTAACTGAAACCTGTCCCAATAGGCTGGTCAACGTAGATAAGATTTGACACCTGTAGAATCACACCAAGTCTTGCTATTACCCAATTTATATGACAAAAAATGCATACCATTTAACTCTTTTTTAAAAAAAAATATCTGCTCTTGAGTAGTGGGAAAATAGGTCATGGTGAAAATGACTTCATAAATCTAATTACAAGAACTAATGAGAGAGTCAAGAGGGAACTAATATGTCCATTTTGTCAAGAATCTATACATCCCTTATATACGGATGTACATCTCTCGGAGCGCAGATTAAGGTTAGACTGTAATGGAAATGAAGCACCTAACAATGAATCTTCACAGATCAAGTACAACGACATCAGCTGTTAATTTTGTAGCCTAATTCATGCTTTTTCCAGGGATCTGGAGAAAGAAGCCTACAATAACTATTAGAAAATTCACTAATCTCCCTTTGCAAAAGGAAGCATGTGAAATCTCATTCCTTTCCGCAGGGACGGACAGTTTAAATATTCGCAAGTAGAAATTCCCAAGTATTTGTGTTGGTGAAACAAAGAATTAAAGCCACATGAAACAATAAGATTGAACTAAGATTGAAGAGAAAAAAACCATTTGTAATAAGCATTGATGTAAATTGTTACTCTTCACTTTTTCACTTGGAATTTTCTAAAATATAAAACACTTGTACATCCTAGAAACGCCTAGAATATTCTTCAATCAACACCCACACAGTCGGAATTCACACTTAGTCTTCCCCGTAAAACCGCAATGGCACAATGAATCTTACAAAGTTTTCCACGAAGACAAACAAGACAACAGCGTGCCAATGACTCTACGACACCTAAAGTCATCACAAGCTAACAAATGTATGAGACCTCTTATTTGTCACACAACAAAAGTGGTCCTTCCAAGAACCCAAAAAGGAAAATATTTAGGTTTAACCCAGCATAATTATGATCACTCTTAGATGATTTTACCATCACCATTTAATGCGACATACATTATTAGACATTATCAATCTAATGATTTTTTGACAAATATAGTAAGGAGTACAAAATATATCATACAGCGATGTTACCTCTCTCGTGAAAACCGAACTGTCCTTTAGAAAGACTTAAAAGATTGCGCATAAGAAAACAGTACCTGGTCCCAGCCATACTCATTCCATACAAGGGATAGGTTGTTGGCAATTTTGAATGGCCCGTTCTCATAAAACAGAGCCAACTCGCTACTGCAACCAGGCCCTCCAGTAAGCCAGATAACGACTGGATCCTCTTTGCTTCGTCGTGACTCAAAGAAAAAGTAGAACATCCTACAATTGATAAGAGGGTAATAGTAGGCATGATCAGTACATAAACCGCATTCAATCATTTACGAGGAGTACCCTTAAACCCTACTGAAAAAGAAACGAAAAGAATGCCCACATCAAACTCTTTAGGAAAAATTCGAGGACAATATGCACAACACAACTTCTTATAATCTTATGGTGTTGTGAGGAATCCCCTCATTAGGGAATCCCCTCATTAGCATCTATTTTCATCGGATTCTTCAATATTATCTCGCCTACCCGCATCAGACACTCGACAGTAGAACACTTCATATTAGACCAAAAATATAACCTTTTTTTCACAAAATAGACAATCTCACACTTGAACACGCACCCGTGTGAGATACTCCTAACCGAGTTGAGCAACATATATTAGCACTAAATATTACTCACTACACCTCAATCATTTATTTATCTTTGATTAAAATACTCCTCACAGGGAATATAAACGGTAAATAAATGATTGGAACGGAGGGAACACTCCTGCGTCCTAATCTACACTCCAACGACGCCACGCGACACGAAAAACACAACATTTCCGCTCCTTCTTTCGCTTCTTGCGTCTGCATGCGACTGTAATAATTTGATTACTAAACCTGTAATTCCGATTCTTAATAACCCTAAATAATCAAACGACTGATCAAATCTTTCAATAATCCACCTAAATTATTCACTATTAAGAAGTAAGAACAAGTAGAAATAAATGAGAATAACATGTTCAAAATATGCGAAAATAAACGATTAAATTGATGATTAAACTAAAATCAAAGCTGTAAATCAAACCTAGCATCATGAGAATGTTCAATTTGATAATAACCAGCATGATGACCTAAATCTTCAACAGAAATTCCAGAAGCATCGTAAAAATTAGGAAATTTAAACCACTTTTCAACGAGTCTTTCATCAAGCTTCGGTAAATCGCCATTATTATCCTCGATTATGTTGACGGATTTTTTAGGAAACAAATTGAGCGATTCGATGAGATTTCGAGGACGAAGGTCATTAAATGGCGATAATATAGCAGAGAGAGGAGTTACGAAGAAGAAGATGATGAAGAAAATGCAGAGAAATAACAATTTCGCCATTTTTGGAGAGATTAAGCTTTGTGTTGGTGGACTCTTTTACAGTTAAGCGGTTGCTGTAGGACAAAGCATTAACTACCTGCGTCACTGTGTCATCCGTATCAATCTCCATCCTCCATTTTCTTTTCGAGTTTATATCAAGTCGGTTTCCGAACAAGAGTTAGCTCAAGTGGTACTTTAATCGTGGCTTCAACGGTGTAATTGAGGGTTCAGTTTCTACCGGCGATCTAGTGTACTCATTTGAACCAAAAGAATCAAGTCTTTTTCGTGATTATATTTAGGATTCGTCGAGTTTAGTTTAGAAAGTTCATGCCTGATAATGTTATATTAATTATCCTATGCGACAATCTTTTCGGTATTTTTTTCAAAAAGTGACTTTTTTTTACCAAAAAAATCATTTTTTAGTCATAAAAAGTGCTCATTATCTATCATAACCTTTTATTGGTGGCACGTACGACAGTTGCACAAGAAAATTTGAGATTTAATTTTATACGAAGCGGTGGTAACTAGGTTGGCCCACTCTGGTTTGTAGATGATTTTTTACATAACAGGAGGGGAGTCACAATTGCAAATTTGAGAGTGGTGGGATTTTACCAGTTGAGTTAGTTGACATCTGCTACGATTCATAAGCGACATGGAGTATACTTTTGAATAATAAAATGTTATTTTACATCGTATAATACCTGTAAGTTGTTTTAAAATGCACGAGAGCGCTATCTCTAATAGAGAAACAAGTACATAGAAAACTGTAGATAAAAAAAAGGCAGAACTTAATACCTATAAAACCAACCATGAATAAATTATAAAGTTTATCCAGAGCTACATTTTGATTTTACAAGTATCAAATTCTACACTAAAGAAAATATTACAATTGCAATAACCATATACAACACTCTAAAGTTGAACATGAACCTCCCACATTATTGTATCTCCAAGTCCTTCTCAATGGGAATATGGGAGAGACTCTCGGAATCGTTATCGCTTTGATTACGTTTAAACGATCTTTCACTAAGGAATCTAACAATGCCATTTCTAGACTTGGATACTGATCCGGTTCCGGATCCATTGCCTGAATGGCTTCCACCGCTCTTTTTCGTCAAGTTTTCCAATATGGACTTGGTAAGAAATTCAAAGCGGCGTCTAAAGGTTGGAAATCTTGTGATAGATGTTGTAATCCCCCGAAGCCTTCATTAGATGTAACGTAAACAAACTAATCATATAAGCATGGGATGTATTTCCTTAAATTTTCATTTTAAAGATGACCGAAATTATAAAGCGCATAAACTACTTACCTTCGAGCCAACGCCTCAAGTTCTGCTTTTTTAAGCTCGTCTGCTGGGGCATTTCCTGTACAGGAGTTTCGAAATCGCTGCGAGTCCCCGCCTAATAAAATCAAATTACCAAGATATTCCTCTTCTGAGGGAGAGAGGTTTTCAGCTTTAATTTGGTCCTTGAGGATCAACAATGGGTTGAAAAACCAATCAAAGAAAGCTTCTTTCGGTCTGTTTGTGCTCGTTATTTCAGTAATGTTGTCGTCTTCAAAGAAAAAAAAAACATGTACGTTATTAAACAAGGAAATTGTACCTTGAGATTTGCGCTAATACGACTTTGATGCCCTAAGGTTTTAATTAATGATTTCTTATTTTCTTTAGAACTTCTAAATGAATTTTGTAAAGTGACCAACAACTCAACTTACTTAACAACAAACCAGGGCAGCCGGCTTTTGCAGAGCGTATCAGTGTCTGTAAGATGCAATAGGCAGGCAAACCTATGCTAATGACACCGTGCTTATCTTTGCCAGATTTAGAATCTTCGACGTCCTTCATGGAAATGGCACCGGCAGTGACCAGTAAATCTCCTTGGTGATGGCACTCTTTGAATATGCTATCCAAAAGCTACAAAATTGTAGATAAATAAGCGGAATTACTAGTGAATATTTCTTTCAGTAAATGTTTGTTTTCTTCTAAATAATTTACCTCCAACGGCTTCAATTCAACCATAGAACTTTTCAAGGAACCCTTCCGAGAGAGATTTTTTTGGAAAGAGTTTGGCCTCGACAAAGTAGGTGCACTAGTTGGAGTTTGTGATGCATCCTTCTTCCTATAATGTGGTCTGTTCACACGGAAAGAAAAAGTTATCCACATTGTGCCGTTGAAAATGACAATAATGGAATATGAACTTCATGAAACAAGTAGAAATACTGGTCTCCAGAGACTGGTTAACAGAATTTCGAGTACACAACAATCTTAGTTCAAAGATCATTTGGGGTTGACCACATGAATCGTCAAATAGAACTGTCGCTATAGATAGGAAAGCATTGAAGAAAAGGAAAAGAATAAAAAAGGGCAACCCGGTGCATGATGGCATCCCCGTAAGGCGAGGGCCCGGAGAAGGGTCCCATGATAATGGTGTAATAGGGGCAAGCCTTCCCTTGCCATTTTGGCAAGAAGCCCGCTCCAAGGTGAAAAGAAAAAGAATAAAAAAAAATATCGCTGTAAGTAGAAGCGCAGCAAGTGTAGAAGGGAGAAACTAAAGAGACATAAATTAAGGAAAACCTTTTGTATGAGCACTGAGAGACGAGTGTGGCGGTGTCGTGAACATAAAAGCCATATCAGACGTTTTAACTTCAACCTATTTTGATTATATAACTTATTATAATAGATCTTTTCATCATCTAAGGTGATCCATTGCTGTGCCTCGTCCTCGCTAAACTTAAACTCCGAATATTTCCTTTTACAGCTACCTAACTACCTCAAAATTCCATCACTCTTCATCTTATAAGCTTACATTCCCACGAGGCCACAATCACAATTGAATTTAACTTCTCTATGCATCTATAACTCTATGTCTCTATTAAGTATCCAAAATTCCAAGAAAGTACAACACGGTTTCAACAATTTTATGGAAACAAACTACAGTTAATTATTCAAACAATACCTTGGAAAACAAGAGCCTTCAGGCATGTCAATGATATCATTGCTGTATTCGTCGTAAATGGCCAGTGCAGCAGCAACATAATGCAGCCCCATCAACAAGGAAGACTCCTGCACTCAGATATTCATCAAAATTTAACGAACCTTTTAGCATTCGTTCCAAGGAATAAAAAAAAAGACTTTTTAATTGTCAGTCTACCAGGACATCAGATACAACCACTGACTGAGCAATGATGTTGGATACAAGTACATGACACGAGAAACAAAACTTTCAACCTTTTGATACTCAGAATTGTGTATACTAACATTCCCGAGAAGGAAAGGGTTCCTGACAAAATTCAACATTTAACGCATGTTTAAATTAAAAGGTAAATGTTAGAATCATTGGGTAAAATTTACAGCATGGTGGCAGTAATTAGAACATTTCCTAACATGTACAGTTGACATGCTAAAAATAGTTTATAGAACCTAGTACGCCCGGTGTACCACATTACTGTACAACTTATCCAACAAAAAGTCTCCTTATTTCACTTAGATTGTAGTTGGTTGTTTATGGAAATTGAGACCAAATCCCATTTTCTCATTGGTTGGAATGTACACTGACATGGAACTTTAGTTTGAAGAGTAGGACCACAGTGCTAAGGGGCTGAAATCACACGGCGTAACACAAAGAAGCGCGCCTTTTGGACTCTAGGCGCACTATTTTTGGTAGCAAATTGCCAATATGTAAAGGAGTAAAAGACTAAAAAGCTATGAGTAATGCGCAAAGAAATGGCATAGTTAAAGATCTAGAAATAAAAGAAATGGAAAAGCTTCTTTAGCTGAGCCTTATCTACATGGCCCGCCTAAATTTTGCCGAGGCATTTTGGACTTTTGACTAGTGCCTAATCCAAGGCGCAGCTTAGGCACACTTGAGACGCATTTCTTTAAACTAAGCATGATACACCAAAAGCTTTGATTCGCACATGTGACAGTAACATAAAGAACATGAATATAAGATCACATTTTCATAAATGCCCTCTTAACCACAACTACTAGGCATAAAAGAAAACCACAACAGACCAAGCAGCAGAATCTTCAACAACCCTTAAAACTGCAACGTGTTATTTTATACTCCAAAGAAAACAGAACATTGAAACATCACGTACTTCCCAAGTGACTTCCTTCGTCACTCTTTCCACGAAATCAAAAGAAGTTTAAAGCAAATCCTTAACCAGGTAATATTTAAAGAACTTCACTAGACAAAAGGTGGAATGACATTCATATTCTGGGATCTGATAGACTGCATGTCGTTTCTTTCAATTACTCCAAGCTTTAATGGACTACACTGCTTATGCTTCACAAAGAGCCTTCGGGAAGACAGGATGTCACTCGAAGCTTATCCAAATTTATGGCATATACATCCTCAATATGAATCATTAACACACTGTTTAATATGCTGTTATGAAAACTCCCATCATACCATCAGAATGACAACGAAACTTATTTCCACCTTCAACCATCTCCTTTGAAACATGGGAGTAGGGTATCCTTCCAATAGAATCCATCGATGAAGTCCCAAACCGCATTGTAATACCAATAAAGCATTACTTTTGTTTTCCAGCCTACAACAGAAAATCCCAACAGGATGGTCTTTCCTACAATTCCCCATATATGATAGGGCTGAAAAATCCTTGATTTATCTTTTCAACCCGATCAAATACATCTTATGGAACAGCGAGAGCTTGTGAATAAAATTCCATTGTTTGAAGCCCACTAGTCAACAATACCAAAAGTTTGATGTAACGGAACATCCCAACGGGATGGTTTTTCGTACAATTTCTCATGTATGAAGACAATGAAAAATCCTTAATTTATCATTTCAACCCGATCAACCACATACTATGGAAGCTCAGCAAGAGCTAGTGTATAAGATCCCAATGTTAAAAGCCCCCAAGTCAAAAATACCAAAAATTTGATGTACGAATATCAATAGGCCTTAAGTATCAGTAGGACTGTAGGAGTACAAGATCCTTCGTCCAAAATGGCTCGCAATCGAAACAAATAGAAGACCAGCTAAAACTCACATATGTCAACTTACCGGTTCATACTTTGTAGAGCAGACTTACACTAGTCCTAAATTTTTTGGGAAATTTTTATATCAGTGCCAGAAAAAGGAAAAAGAAATTGATTACAATTGGAGAGTTCACTTTTAAATAGAATAAGAACATCAACAAGAGCGCTGAATTAATGTAAACAACGTTTTGAAAATTCACCTGATATGCAACCACCCCGGCATAAGCACCGAGGCCAACACTAGAAACCATGGAGCCTAATACTGCGCCAACAACAGCTAAAGGCCACAGAATAATAGCCAGACCTGCAAAAGGGACACATATAGTCTCCAGAAATGGGCCCTCACGACCAATCAGATCCTGTATCAGACGCCGCCACCCCTTAAAAAGCATGTAAGGGCTTTTAAATATGGCAAGAAGTGTGATCACTGGAAAATCAATCAAAAGACCAAAAACTCCAGCTATAATAGCTCCAGGAAGATAAAGTATTCTGCGATAAATTGAAACTGATGGTTAAAAATCCTCACAGAAAATGTAAAAAGAAAAAAAGACAAATCTAGAAGTGTTTCTTAAGCTGCTGCATAATGCAAAAAAATTATGCGGCAATAATAATAAAAATCAAGATGTTGAGTGTCTCGAGTGACATGTCACGTTCACAATGATCATCTATGCAGACAGTGTTAATGTCTGTAATTCTGTATTGAGTATCATGAAACCGACTTCCCAACCAGAATCATGTGTGTATAATACAAAGAAAACAGACAATATAACAACTAATCATCCTGTACATATCAAACCATATTCTGATAAAGTAGTATATCTCTAAAGTCTAAAGCAACTTGCATCAATTGTTGTTCGAAATCACCTAAATAATATTCATGCAATAAATTTTTTAATTTCTGAAAGGTATTACAAACCTAATCTCGTAATACTTTGCATCTGGAGGACCACGTTGTCGCAAGTCATCCATAATTGAGAAGTATGAATGGAAACAAACATCTCGAAAATCTCTTATAACGGTAAAGCATCCCTGAACGGTACTCCAAGTTCCATCCTGTAAGTAAGGTGCAACATTAAGACTGAAATTAAGAAATACGTCAACCAATCAAAGTAACGTAAGCTAGTAATAAACATCATGCTATTTGCTGCCCCTCTAAATTGATCAGTGCAAGGCACACACACACAAACAAACAAACCAAAAAAATTACATACATAGATAGAGTGATAGAAATCATCTGTCTTTCCTTCCCCCACAGCATCAAAAGTAGCAAAAACTGGTGACAGAAAGCCATAAGCTGCACCACCTACAATGCTTGATATAATGCTGACAACAGGCCAGAGTATCAACACGATAAATATTGAAGGGCAGAGCACAAGCTTCAGCACAGGTCCAACTTGTTTAGCTCTGTTATCAAATAATTAAACCAAAAAATAGTTAGCTTCCACACATGTGGCACACAGTATCGCAGTTAATATTTTGATGTGTTAGAAAAGCACCTTACGACACAATAAAACGTCCAACAGAAGTGAGCTGGCCAAAGGCCCAAGGTAATTGCAGAGATCCCCACAGTCATTAGCAAACATACCAAAGGGCATAATAATAAACCTGCGACAAAAAATTGACTCTATTATGAACATTTATCTATGAGCTAACATTTTTTTCAACTACAACGTGCAACTTCCTAAATCCATAAATGTCATAAATTACTTGAAACATTTTTCCATTGCCAACCTTTACTCTGTTAACGCCTTTGTAATTTTTTATATAAAAAGAATATGCTTTGTAGAGAGAAACAATTTAGTCACAGACATGTCAACAAATAAAGAAAGAGAATGTTCTTAACGAAGTACATTCGATTGTGAGTAAATTGCAAAGCTCAAACACCACATTTCACAAAAACACACTCAATGTAAGGCTCACTCAATAGCTAACCAGATCGAAAAAGCAACACAATAAGAATGGATATTTTTTTCTGCACACACAAAAACTAGCGCTTAAGATTGAGGATCATAACAGCCTTTTATTAGCTCAACTTATCAAGAAATCTAATGCTAAGTCCTCTTTCTAAATCATAAAAATGTTGGAGCTTTACCTATGAAACGCACTCAAAATATCAAAGAAGACATATATAATGTTAACAGATGATTCTACTCCATTTAGAATCTCGTGATGGAACTCCAAACATCGATTCCATGCTACATAGCAAAAGTCACACACCAACAATAAAGTTCCTACTTTCCTTTTCTAGCTGACAATTAAGTTGTGACCCCGTATCGTCCTCAACTTGCATTTTCCACCACATGTTATTGACTCTCCTTAGTTCTTGAGCCCAAACAAGTAGCAATTTACTAGTTGATCAAACAAATACGACGTAATGAAATGGACTTGGTAGAGAAAAGGTGATAATCAACGTGTAGATAATGAGATGGCATCGAATGAAGAGTAACTAAATGCATCTTTCCATTTAAGGTGTGTGCAAAGGTTCAACTTAAGTGATTGGAATTATACCAAATAAGGTGGTCTCTACGTCTTTTAATTGACGCACTCAACTTAAGTGATTACTGTTACATCAAATAATAGAAGCGGAAACAGCTCCACATCAAAAATAACCGACACACCTACCAGCATTAAACTTCCTTGAGATCTTACGCAAGATCCGAAAATAAAACCTTCCTTAAGACTAGTTGAAATCAAGCAATCAACTCCAACTCTTTAAAACAATAGCCACTTAATCCTAGTTGCTACTTGCTAGTGCCATTAAAAGACCTAATCTCATCGATAGGAGTATAAACTTTTTTTTTACTCAAACTAACTATACCTCCTTCTTACCATATATGCAAGGAGAATTCCACAATAGTGTATTTTTCCATAGTCATCCCTTCCTACTACTACTAAATCAGTCGGTTCCATTATTATGTGACCATATTTCTTTTATACTAATATGCCATAAAACATCACAAAACCAAAAGTTGAGAACTCATATCCAACACAAACTGTGTAACAAAGTACATTAACCAAGGAGTATCATTCCAAAAACAAACCATTTCAAAAAACATTAAACCTCTGTCCCCGTCATTTGTTCACCTCATTTTTTGGCACGATTGGGAAAGTAACAAATTTTGCCTAATGCTTTTGGACGACAAGTCGACTAAATCACTTTTAGCATCAATTTGCCCATCAAAAACACTCTCAAAATAGAAGGGTAAACAAATAACCGGGATGGGAGGCGCACTTTCTATCTCGACTAGTGAACAAGTAGATGAATTCAAGCAATTACTTCCTCCATCTCAATCATTTGTTTAACTGCGATTCCAGTACCTCTCCCAACTAATTAAAGGTAAACAATTGATTGGGGCGGAGTTTTTTTCTTACGACACATCATCATCTTATATGATTTACACCAACTTTTTAATAATCAATACTTATGTATCAAATATGGCGTCACTGCGACACAAGATAGGACACGAAAATGGGACAAAATGTCGATTTAAACATCGAATAACTACCAATCTATCCACACTACTAACCCAACACAAACATCTATTACAAAAAACATAAAATTGAAGAAAGGTCTAACCTTTGATGATACCAAGAAGAAGAAGACCTACAAAAAAGGGTAAAAAACGAAGAAACTGCAAAACAGAAGCCCAAATACCACTTGGAGGCTCCATTTCCAACAACCCAGATCACCAAATTACATCAAAATCACGAAAACAACACAAATTTATCAAAATAAACATTAAAGTTAGCATTTTTAGAAACCATTTTAAGTGACTTAGTAAATAAAACACACTTTAGTTGTTGTTGTTGTTGTTGTTCAGACAGTTGTTATGGAAAAAGAAGGGAGATTTGGAGAAGTTTAAGGAAGGTAACCGTTGGAGAAAACCGTAAAAAAGAGAAGATATTAAAATGAAAGAGACGTGAAAGAGAGGAGTGTCAGACTGTTTGTGTAATCTGTAATCTGTAATCTGTAATCTGTAATGTAATGTAATGTAACCACCACCTTGTTTAATTCTTAATCATCACAATAATACAATATCATCATAATATTATACTCTACTCTTTTTTAAGCAAAGAATATCAACATCTAAGAATAGCTTTATTCATCATCATCTTTCATGTTTTGCTTTTTATAAAAGCTATAAAACATTAAACAATTTTGGAAGGTATGTATGTGAATTGTGATGTTTTGATTGGTGGAATTGGATCGGGAAAAGTTGATGTTGTCTAAGAGTTAATACGAGTTAAGTAAGTAGATGAGATTAATGAAAAAGTTTGTTAGATTAGCTGATGAAAATATAAAGATGGTATTTATGATATAGGCTAAAATCTCGTCAAAATTATATATATACAAAAACAAAATGTTACGAAGGAGATCGCGTCATATAATCGTCTTAAAATTTAATACGAATTGGGTGAGTAGATATGAGAACATGAGAAAGTTTGTTCAATCGATCGGTGCGAATATAATAAACTTATTTTCATCTTAAAAAGAATAATAATGTTGTTTTATAAGAAATTTATCAAACTTTTTGATGTATTTCGTATCATTGTAAAAGTTAGGTAGCTTAGCTAATGAAGTTATAGAGATAATACTTATGGTATAGGTTCAAATCTCGTACGCATTATATATATGAAAAAAAATGAAATATTACTAGAGCAAGACCGCATATGTTGTGGTTAAGAGTTATCTTCTCTAAACCTAATGACCAAGGTTTAAACATTGGTACTCCAACAACCTTGAAACGCCGAAATGTTACTAAAGCGCGATCGCATCACATAATGATATGATCAGCTTTTGTACTACGTTTATTCAAAGCGTGAGTATTACTAGCAGGGGCGTAGCCACCTAGTAGCAAGGAGTAGCAGCTGCTACCCCATGCCTTTGGAATCAAATCAGAAACCTGTTTTTCTGCTACCCTATATGTGCAGTTATAGGAAGTTCAACTGCTTAATTAATGGAGTTAGTAACTGGTATTTACGGGAACAAGCTACTACTAAGTGAAGGAAATGAAGGAATATATATAGGGAAGCAAAATCAGTCACTAATTAAATGATTTATCAGTTTCCAATGTAGAAACTAATAATGAAAAGTTGCTAATCTCTTTATTTCTCCCATATTATACTAACTCTTTGTTTTTTGTTTCTTTAAAATCTCTTATTGATTTCATTGGAAGTTCATATTCTCCATAAAACATCTAATTCTTATCATTTTAAGCGTGTCTATGAAATACTGTACCAACAAGTTTACACAGTGACTATTTTGCATAAACTATATAGTAGTTTAAGACGGTATCATATCGTAAGACGGTCTTTTTATTGTTTATGTATTGGACACTTAGATATGAACAAGTATAAATGAATTGTCTTTTCAGTTGGTCTCATTGAAGACGGTAATCCGTCTTCAATAAAGACGGGACGGATCCCCTCTCACAAGGAGGCAAGCGGGAAGACAAGTGAGAAACTAAATGGATCTCACTTGCCCTCCCACTTGCCTCATTGTGAGAGGGAATTTGACTCATCTTAATTGAAAACGTATATGCGCCGTCTTCAATGAGAATTTGCGTTGTCTTTTAACGCGACTATCTTATAGTGTAAAACCATATTACGCTATAATTACGAACTATTTCGACTTTTGGGTAAGTTGCTTATAACCCACTAAAACTATTGGAATATTGGGGTAATTCATAGTATCTTGTTAATTTTTATATTTTAATTCGAATTATGTCGGATTGTGAATTTTTAGATTGAAGGTTCTTTATTGTTTATGTATCGGAGATTTAGAATATGAATAAGTCGTTTCTAATATATACTTTAGTGAACACGTTTACCATTATGCATGATTACGATTATATAATTTTTCTACGTTATTTTATAAGAGAATTGTTTTCGCTACCCCATACTTGAAATCCTAGCTTCGCCCCTGATTACTAGAGGCAAAACCAAGCGCATTCAGTAATTTTTCGAGTTTATGCGTCTAACATTGAATAACATTGTAACACCCCCATACACCAAGGTACCTTACAAGGCCCCCTTAGCACACGGAAGTGTTACTATCTCGGTTGCCCGAGGTAGTGAACATCACAACAAGCAATAAAGGAAACATGTTTACTTAATATAAAGTTTAAATGTGAATACAAGTCTCAAACGGATGACATACCATCCGACCAAATTCCAATCAATAACAAATACTCATATAAAGAATTTTTAACAACTATCTAAGACTTCAAGTAATGCGGAAGCTAAACTCGATAGGTGATCCCATCCTCGTCCCCGCCATGCTCAAAGGATTACTTGCGATCACCTGCTCACCGTCCCTCAATGGATCACAGCTAGGGGTGGGCATCGGTCAGAAACCGGACCGGACCGGAACCGGTTTGGACCGGAACCGGAATTGATAAAAAATCGGGACCGGGACCGGACCGGATTACAAAAATTCCGGTCCGGGACCGAACCGGAAAAATTCCGGTCCAAGACCGGACCGGACCGGTTGGACCGGAATTTAGTCTACATGCCCACTTTTTTCTAATTCCGGTCCAAAAATTTCGGTCCAATGGACCGGATCGGACCGGTTAGACCGGAATAAAATAAAATTTATATATAAAAAAAATCAAATAATAATAATTCCGGTCTTTCCGGTCCAATCCGGTCCGGACCGGAAAATACCGGTTCGAGACCGGACGGGACCGGAAACCGTAATCTTAAAAAATGATGGACCGGAGACCGGACCGGAATTTTGTTTTCCGGTTCCGGCTCAGTCGATTCCGGTCCGGACCGGTCCATTTTTCCGGTCCAGACCGGATTATGCCCACCCCTAATCACAGCAGTTTTGTAAACAGTAGAAGGGTTAGTAAATGTGTCTACCGATCAATGCGCAAGAACAGCATAAGGATAGAAAACACAATAGGGCCACCGCAGCGGACACCTCCGTAGGCTCAGGTTACCAGCCTGCCCTACAAACCACCTATTGACCTTAGACCGCAGCCACATGCGTCGATGTTCCATCTCACAGCAGCGAGATAAACCCGGATCATTAATGTGCACACTATCCCTCACGGGGGCGAACTCGGGGCTTGACCTATCTCTCAACAGGATCATTAATCACAAGTAATCAGAGTAACCATGATATCGACAAGACGACAACAACCCCCCAAACCCAAACTCCATCATCCCCGTCATCAATCACAAACAATAACATAAAGCATCTTATAACATTGATTAATAACACATTTACTGAGTAGGGAAACCCTACCTTATCAAGATCCACAAATTGCACTGTTGATTAGAAGCGTTCCTCGATGAAGTCCCCTCCTAAAGCAATTAACATTCATAAAATCAACACAAGCTCATTCCTTAATCCCAAATTCAATTATGACTACTATAACAATTACAATAAAAGCATAAACATGTATACTTACCATAGAAATCGATCAAGGCAATGAAACAATCGATCCGACACGAGAAAAATCAAAGGTTCAATGAGGAATTTGAGAGTGTTTAGGAGTTTAGGGTTTTGAGATTATGAAACGTAAAACAAATTATGGTTTAATCCCTCCTATTAAGCCCTCAATTAACCGTGCGAACCAAACCGGAAAACCGTCGTACTCGTTCGAGTACGATATGTACTCGATCGAGTACTACTCACTCGTTCGAGTGTCAAAGTCACTCGGCCGAGTACACAAGATCAGAATCACCCAAAAGATGCCAGCCAAATTCACTCGGTCAAGTACCCCATGTACTTGGTCGAGTAAGCCCTACTCGGCCGAGTCCCCACACACAATAATACGGAATATTACAAACACAGTTTCCCAAATAACACAGTTTTGTCATTTCTTTTTGTTACACACATCCAATTAGACAACAATCACATATGTTGGATTCACTTTTTCTGTTATTTTTTTCCATATTTTTCATGTTATTTTTTTTCATTACTCACACTTTTATAAGAATAATCCATACTAGTGTGCAATTTTGATAGAATATGATACTTCACCCGACACTAATCAAACAATAAAAAGGGATACATTGATCTTAAAAAATAATCACTAAAGTCACTCTTTGTATCCCGTTAACCCTTTTCTAACACATCATCTATAAACACTTAAAAAATTATACTCCGTATATTATAAGTACTTGTTCATGATTAGCTTAACGGATGAAGTTACGAGGGTGATACTTTTCATATGAGTTCAAATCTCATCGTCATCCCGATTCTAAGGACATTTGTGTCAACTTTTGCCCGAATTATATGACAGTTCCCACCACCTCTAATCATATAAAAAGGATAATGATTTATGATATCGTCCCTGCTCATCGCTAAATCTTTCATTTCAAACTTCAAAGTTATTTGAATTGATTCCTGATGATTTCCTAAAGTATGAGGCCATAAGAGTTGTTTTTGCCTCCCCTTCTTGTATGCCAAATAGAAGTTGAGGCGAAAAGATTGCATTGTCGAAGATAATACTGTTGCGAATGATCCATATACTCCATAAGATAGATGTGAAAATGATAATAATAGTTCAACTATCATCACGAGAAGACAAATATCTGCACAATTTATAATCTACCTATCTAGTGGAACATAGACATCATTTCCTGTAAAGATACCCAGAGGAGATAAAGGCATACATCCCATATCATTTTGATTACATCACAGTCACAAAATAAATGAGAGATAGATTATATAGTTGCAGAGCAGTTGCATAAGGGACAAATTGGATCAATGTTAATCTGTCTTTTAATGAACTCTTCTCGTCGTATGGGTAACGACTGCGTCAAGCTTTTCCATATCGGATCTTCCATATATGGGGAATAGGTAGGGACTACAAATCTTTCGCTAATTCTATTGACATCTTTTTCAGTACTCGAAGTATCTAGATAGAGCTCTAGAGCATAAACATATCCACTTTTGACACTTATTTTCCTAGTCCATTCATCCTCAAAAAGCTCATATATGAGTTCATGGTTCCATTTCTTCGATGATAGAATTAGCTCTTTAATTATTTTCCAAAGCATTGAGACTGGTGGAGGAACGCCTAAGTTTGTGTCCCAAGAAATTATGCGTAATTCATAAATTTAAGCAAGTGACTATTTTTATTGGAAGAAAAGCTACCAACACCACTAAAAATTTCCCAAAAAAAAAGCCAAATTGTAAACTACTTTTAAGTTTCCATTTGTATTTTCTACTTTTTTTTTGGTCGATTGATAGCTGCCAAACGCAACCCCACAAATCAAATCTTGCATCTCTTTTTTTTTGATGAGTCAAATCTTGCATTTGTCGGTTTATATTTCATGTATAGAATTAGTTGGTGCGACTCGCGTGTACGTCATACGTACTTTTGTTGAGAACCTTAATTTAGTTGGGCCGTATTGGAACCATACTAAGAACCGGGTTTGAGTATCATGTTTTTTCTAAACCCAATGATATATTGATATGGGTTGGGTTCTCTTTTCATTCTACACCTTGTTAATTGTTATAGACTTATAGTAGGAATTACTCGATTCAAATAATCTGGAATGTACCCGATGCATGAACTGATGTCTTGTAACTCAATTAACTCGAACTAATATGACTGTCTCAAATCTTTCTTGTAGTAGACTTATCATTATCTCTATAAAACTTGATAACAACAGCCTCGAAATGACCGAACCCAAATAGCTCGATCTAATTTGATCCAACCTGAATTGAGTTAATTTGAATCCGGCTTGGTTGAACCGTTTGTCAGATCTAAATTTCTATGCTACTAATTCTATATAGTATTCGTGCTAATGCCTAACCTCACATGCACCGATAGAGATAACTTCTTCATTGGATATTAGAGCTCATGAGTCAGTTTAGGGGTGCATCGTACTGTCGTGCATGAGTCAATCCGTCATTGATCAGGCATGACCAATAAGATAAAGTAACACGCATACGTCTTCCAAACCCACTTGCACACATGCATAAAACAAAAATGTTAAGCAACGCGTAAAATCTCAAATAATGAAAAACGTAAAAAAAACAAATAAAACAAAGCACAAGATCCCATCATCACAGAAACCAAAAAATACAAATCATCTCTTTTACCTTTAAATCGGGTTTGGCCAAAATCTTTAACCACCCAAAATTGCATATATATAAATGAGCAAATTCATACATTTAACGATCAATCGATAGACCATTCAAATAACCAACAAATAGTGGGCACACTTTCTTCAAACTTAAAACTAAAAACACACTAACTTCCAAACAAACAAACGTAAGCTATTATGTTTACATATATCATCCCATTTAATTCATTTATTCATTCTTTCAAAATTTCAAACACAAACTAAATCTAATCTAATCTATCTATTTATAACAACTTCTAATTACTTTGTTTTTAATTCAACTAAAACTAATTAATACTTCCATTTAAATTATGTCATAATATTGCTAGCTGTAACCTCTTAATTAATTTTAGTACGTACACTTGATTTCCTTTCTTTCTTTATTTATTTTTACTTTTTTCATCTCACTCCACTTCTACTTTATTTTTTATTTAAAAAAATAATTCATTTTATTGGATTTTGATCTTGGGTTAGTTTCATTTTTATGTATACAATTTTGGGTTTTGTGGGTTTTATTTGATTTTGATTATAATTTGAATTATAATTAATTATGATTAATTATGATGATAAAATGATTGTGTTTTTTTGTGTTTTTTTTTTTGTGTTTTTATGTTGTATTTTGTTGTGTTGCAGCTGGAGAGAAGAAGAGGGAGAGTGAACCCAATAGTTGGGAATTGGAAAACAAAATTTAGAGGAAAACAAATGAATATGATTCATGATATTGATGGATTTCCCAAAATTGTATTGACTGAACCTATGGGATCATCTGCTGAGGTTTATTTCTGTCAAATTTTGATTCTTTTTCGTTACGTTTATCGTCTCGTTCATTTGTTTGCCTTTGATTAAAGTACCCGTCACTGAGAAAGTAGTAGTTTTCTTGATTATATGTGTTTTACATAGTGGCGTTGCTAGGATTTGAAGTTAGGGTCTGAAACATGGTGTAGGTTGGAATTTATTAGGTGAATTAGTAATGCAATAGAGTAATTTATGTTAGGAATATATTACGACGAGGTGTAATAAAACCAAAAATAGGACTTTGGAGCCATTTATCCAACAATTTAGAAATGATTGTGAAAAAAATTAGTGTTAAGGGACGCGGTGTTGGGTTGCCTTTGTTAGTCCCTCTAATTCCGCCACTGCTTTTTTTTACGAGTTCTTACTGTAATTGAGTATTAGCTTGTGGTTTATGACATTATAACATTGTAGTTGAATACTTGAATATAGCTAAGATTGTTGTTGAAGGAACTCTAGTGGCGATATATCTAAGATTGTTGTTGAAGGAGACGATCTCTTCATCATAAATGTTATTTGTAATATTCGACAAATCCCTTGAGGAATTGTTAGTATCGATGAAGTAGAGATTATAGATATTCATTCTTGTAACAAGGTAGTGTTTAAATGTTTAATCACTACTTTCGGGAGGCTTTGGCCAAATCTGTAGAGGTGGTTCGAAAGCCAATGGCTTCCAGTATCCTTCCCCATCCGCAATTAGTTCTCTTTTTACATAAAAAAGAAAGTTGGCAGAAAGTAATTTGTTTCGTTAGGGATGACTTGTTAACATCTTGATTTAGGGAGTTCGCTGAATACCGTTATTTTTATATTTGGGCGTTTGTAACTTTGTATGGATATCGTACTCTTTGTGTTTATAATTGGTCCGTCCATAATCACACATTTTTATAATATTAGGTTTCAAAGATTTATTCTTTTGACGAGTAATGTGCTGCTTGAGAATCAAGCTACCTTTGAGAAAATGTTTATCTAAATCAAGTCAACGATTACCGCAGTGCATGTATTTACAACTGTTATAATTGCATCATATACTGAGGGAAAGTTTATGCATATAAATATGTTTGGCCATGTCAATTAGTTGTATAGCTGTTCCAAACTAGCAAAATATATGAAGTATTAACAATCTATTTTTTGTGTGAACTTGAAGTTCTTCTGTATTCTGATCACTCTGGTAGCAGTAACATTTTCTGCATTTGGTTGTACGGGATATCAATGTAATACCTATGCTGTGTTCTTGTGCGCAATTAACATAATTATGTTTCAGGTGTTACTTTACGGAGGGCAGGTCGTTTCTTGGAAGAATGTCCATAGAGAAGAATTACTTTTCACGAGCAGCAAGGTAATTTCTAGTGCTGTATTGCTAGGTGAACATTCGAATAAGCATCCTTGTATAGGGATATGCTAAGAAAACTGCATAATATCTATCCCTTTTGGTCTCTTTAGAATAATATTTGTTCCTCTTTGAATTGATGTACGCGAAAAAGCATCAATACCATCTTTTCATTGGAAGCACATTATATATATATTTTACTTGTTTAGTGCTACTAGGGAATGTACGTAACTGGCTGTATTGTTAAAATAAAAACACAAATATATGGTTTTTGGAGGCATTGACCAACTGCTACTTCATTGCACGCCATATAAAACTAGCTGACAGTTTAGCGAGTCATTCTGCGTTATTTTACCGTACTCCAACATCAAAGAATAGTGAATATTTGGTTTCAACAAGAACACAAATAAATATATAAATGAAGAATATGAATTTATAAACACAAAACTGATTTGTGATACCGCTAATGTTACCACAACTGTATTTGAATTTTTGGATTAAGATGATATCATATGATGTGTGTATAGTGAAGTTCATGCATGTACTTGAACTGTTATTGGATTAATTTCAATGTGAAAGGCGGAGAAATCGCCATCAATGTATTACCTTTCAAATCCTTGTCTAATCTTCTAGAATATATTGGAAAAGAATACCTTCTGTATGTCTGATAGGCTTCACTTTTTAGTGGAATCCTTGTAATGGCTATTGTCATGTCTTTTTCAAGTGCATGACTCTTTGTTTCAAAAAGTATTCTTTCATGTTCGATTCCTTTTCGGCCTAGACCATGATACCTAATGAAGATGCTAATTGTTTCAGCAAATCAAGTTTATGTTTCATATAGTTATAATAGTGATGCTTGACAGGCCATTCGGAAACCACCAAAAGCTATCAGAGGAGGGATTCCTGTCTGCTTTCCTCAGGTAGGCTGCCACTCGACACTATAACAACAAAGCCTTAGTCCCAAAATAATTTGGGGTCCAGTAACATTAAACGTCAGTTAAAATCGTCAAAAGAGAATACTAAATGAGAAAAAGGATGTTACTGACTAAAAGAAATTTTTTCCTAATTGCTAATTCAACATTTTATTCTTATGCTATGCTTTTTTTCCTTTTTTTTTTTCTGTCGCAAGTATGGGAATTTTGGTACACTTGAGCAGCATGGATTTGCAAGGAATAGGATGTGGTCTTTGGATAGCTCCCCGTCACCTTTGTCTCCTGCAACCAATTCATCGACTGTTGATCTTATATTAAAGCCCACAGAGGATGATTATAAGATATGGCCACACAGGTATGACTTATGAGTATTGCTTCACATTAAAGTTGGCTATACAGTAAGACATCATGGTTTTACTAATTTATCTTTTAATGCAGCTTTGAATTGAGGCTCCGAGTTTCTCTAAGCCCTGGGAAGCTCACGCTGGTACCACGTGTGAGAAACACTGACAGCAAAAGTTTCTCTTTCATGTTTGCGCTGCGTAATTACCTGTCCATGTCTGATATTAGGTATACCCTTTTCCTTGCCTGATAAAGATAATGTTAACTTTGGGTATGAAATTCGTGTCCGACATGACACTCGATAGATATGGGTATGAAATTCGTATCTGACCCTTACACTTGTCTTACAAGAGCCAAAAGGGAGGCCTACGAGACAAAAGTGGATGAACATACTTTATTAAACATTTAGCATGAAGCTTAATGGTTTCAAGCCTCATTTCTCAAACATTTCTCTATTTGACTTTAAACACTCAACGTGTAAATTTATAATTTTTCTCTTGTTTTGTTTCTAAGATGTGTCCAAGTGCCCATATCCGCATCTTAGGATAGGATCCCTGTTCGTAAATAATTGCGTCATGCCAAGTCCGACACTTGGATATGTACCTGGGTCCAACACCTGTATATTGTAGATTCCTACTCATATACTTTAATTGATTCCATGTTAACATGTGACATCTGTTAGGTCAAGTCGTTTAGTCACTGTAACGCTTTCTCGTCACTAGGTTTAAATTCAAAACTTCCAATTAGAATCTGAACCATTGGTTTATATCGTATTTGCAGTGAAGTGCGGATTGAAGGTCTGGAGACACTCGACTACTTTGATAACTTAATGAACAGAGAAAGGTACACAGAGCAAGCAGATGCAATTACTTTTGATGGTGAGGTACTTAGTTTAGCACCTTAGTCTACTTATCGAGGTTATATGCATTTAATAGGGCTTTGGGATTCAAGCAACAGCCTGCTTTAACTTGCTTTTATTTTTACTTCATCAATTGTAGGTTGACCGTGTATATCTGAAAACACCATCTAAGATTGCTATTATAGATCATGAGAAGAAACGGACCTTTGTCCTGCGTAAAGATGGCATTCCTGATGCAGGTTTGTATATCTTGGTTTTTGGCATTTGAAGGGCGCGTTACTATTTTACTGCCGAAAATAGTTATATTATGTCAAGCTAGTGACTTGATTGTTGCATTATGTGATTCATAATTTCTGTCGCATGCTTTCTACAAGCAGGCGAAGCAGCATAAGCTAGCTTCACACTCTAATGAATATATTGGATGAAGCTTGAGTCGAGATTCTAAGGGTTATAAACCCATGTTATGTGTTTAACATCAACAGTTGACAACCTATACTTGCATTTTGCAGCTGTTTGGAATCCTTGGGATAGGAAGGCCAAGGTGATTCCCGACTTGGGCGATGAGGATTATAAATCCATGTTATGTCTTGATTCAGCAGTGGTTGAATCACCAATCGTTCTCAAACCGTCAGAAGAATGGAAGGGATATCAAGAAATTTCCACCGTCTCCTCAAGTTACTGCAGTGGACAATTGGACCCTCGGAAGGTGCTTTATGGCCTTGCATAGAACTTCATATTTATATTAGAATTATAGGGTCTTTACGATGTCCTGATTTTTCTCAGTTCTGTTGCTAAAGCCCCCCTATGAATATTGTTTGTGTTACTTTATCGCCTAGCCGCCGCTCATATAACCTGCTAGGCTGCTATCTTTTATGTTATATAAGAGGCGCGATTATCATTATAATTAGAGTTTATTAATAAGTACTCTGTAACGCCTAATCTATACCCGTTTTGTCAAGCTCCCAACTTTTCCCCTTTTTTTTTCAAAGTTGTGTTTTTCTTATGCGGATTTTAGTTCCAAACACATACGTTCAGCTTTAAAAAAAATATTGAGATGAATTCGGTGAATGACAAACAACACAAGCTTTGTGACTTTTGGTTAATTCCGTAGGTTGTGCCTTTGGTATTGGTGGTAGACGGTGTTGGTGGAAGGCGTTGGCGGTGGATGTAGGAGTCCAAGTGGTGGTAGTTGTATACTTGTATGTAGTAGGGAAAGCGAAAGGGAATGGGAAACCCTTGGGTGGCCGGGGTGAAATCAATTTGAAGGGATTTTCCCTTTCCTAATTTTTGGGTAAAGGACTAGGAAAAAGTTGATAAACAAACAGTTTTAACAATTTTAAGCCAAAATATTATGTAGTTGGGTCTTTTTACTGTTGCAAAAAAAAAAATGATTATAAAATACGGAGCAGATTATAAAATATTTACATTCATCATAAAAAAAAAGTTTCAAACTAATGTTTTTTCTCAAACAAAAGTATATTCATAATAAAAATGGAGAAAAATAAAGTCAAAATGGCATTCTACAAAGCCAAATAACAAGATTATTTTAAGATGGAGAGAGTATGATATCCGAAATTCTCATAACATGTTACTTGTAAGTTGCATACAAGATCTTCCTTAAATAATACAGTTTCAACCTTGTATAAAAATTAATTAATACTCAATTAAATGATGCTGATATGAATATATTCGATTCAGATTCGGCCCGTTAAATATTCGCCACGTCTATGCCAAACTCTAACAAACAAGTTACTGGTTAACAACTTCGCCACAACACTCCAAGTCCAAGAACATCAAGGACAAGGACATGGCAAGTATTATAATTCTGGTTAGTCATCATACAGTCCATACCTCATGACTCATCTGTCTCCTATTTATTATTCCCATTTGACAAAAAACCGTAAGAAGAAGACGACGACTCAAAATGACTCGATTAAGACCCTAATGGCCCAACCATAACCACCTGGCCTGAAATGGTCTGACTAGAACGAGTCGATACTTTAAGTGACACGATAATATGACAAGCCGATGAGAGCCAAATCCAAAATGACCTGACCCAGCGCAACTCATAGGGAATCATTTGTAAGTTTTAGAGAGTGTCATACAGACATAAACGGATCATATTACGAATTTCTGTCAATATACATGGATAATTGGATATGAAATGTACATGTATTTCATTTTGTCTATTAAATGCATTTAAAATCTTCAAAAATGTTCATGCGCTATACAGACATTTTCCTCAGCTAAGAGAATAATAGTCACACCTGTCAGTGACAGTAACAGACAACATGCCGGAACACACTGTACGAACATTATGCTCAGCAAATAACTACGATCTGGTGAAGTATACACAATGAATCAGAAGAAATCAATCTGCAGAAAGTTACCAGACGGCTGCACATCGAGATCAGGCACCTTCTCTCCTGCTGCCGACAGACCTGGAGTTAGTACTGGCGGGAGCCTGAAGGGCTTCGGGACTTCAGGTGGGGTACTGCAACGGATAAGAGCCCAGTTAATGCTCTGGAAGAAGGGATGCTGCTTAATCTCAGTTGCCCCACGTCTGTAGGCGAGGCGATGCTTTGGATCCTTGACAAGCAAACCTCTGATCAAGTCTCTGGCAGCGAAGCTTACAGAAGGGGACTCAGGGAATTTCAGTGGCTGACCCACAACGTTGAACAGAGTAGCACGGTTACCTTGCCCTTTGAAGGGTGTTCTACCATACAGCAATTCATACAGGAAAATGCCAAAGGTCCACCAATCGACAGCGCTGCCATGTCCTTCACCTTTGATGATTTCTGGAGCTAAGTACTCATGGGTCCCCACAAACGACATTGATCGGGCGTTTGTAGGCTCAGCGAGGAGCTCTAGGAGAGGAGATCCTTGAGAGTATAACTTGGGAGTTGTGCTCAGCTTTTTTGTTTTCCTGGACTTCTTTGCCAGAAAAAGTGGGCCAAAACATGCGGGCTGTACCATACACGATGGTTGTATGCAAGCAGTAACAAGGGTTGGAGAAACGGCACATCTGAGAGAGAGGTCGAAATCAGAAAGCATTATATGTCCATCTTCTCTCACCAAGACATTCTCCGGCTTCAGGTCTCTGTAGATAATTCCAAGCATGTGAAGATATTCCAAGGCAAGGAGAACTTCTGCAACATAAAACCTGTTGAATAACAGTGAATGTGAGACCAACAGCAAGTACAGTAATGATTGTTGGTTCGGATCATTTACTCGTAATATACCAGACCTAAAATTGGTAGCTGGTATTTTTATACTGACTGCAGTACAAGCAAAAACAAAATACATGAAAAAGGAATTAACAAGAAGACCACTGTGTAATCGGCAAACTTGGAAATGGCGAACAACAAGCTAAAACAAGCATGATCAACAAAAAACTACTCTACAATTATGAAAATACCCTTTAACAGCCAGCAAAATACAGTGCTAAAATTTTTAAACAACAGTACGACGCCTCAGTCCCAAAATGATATGGAGTAGGCTAACATGAACTGGTCATGTGAAACCTATTGCTCTATGATGGTAAAGCAACGAAAAAGGCAGCATCAGCTACGAGTGTACGGCATTACTTGAAGGTTTGTGGAATTGTGTGCAGACATCATTCCATCAGCCCCTCCACGGCCCACCCTGATATAGCATAAATAAAAAGAGACTTCCCTAGCCCAGACAAGGTTAATAAAATTCAGCTAAAAGGCAATAACTTCATTTGAAAAAGTAACAGGTATTAAAGAAAAAACAAAAGCAACATGATATGGAAACAGATGCCCTTTTAGCATCAAGAAATGGTACTGTAATACATAGCATATATTTTGCTTCAAATTGAATTAAAAAAGTACCTAGCAGCATGCTCAGGGAAGCATTTATGTGGCTGTCGCTGCCTTAGTGAGTGAAGATCCCCTCCAGAACAGACCTCCATCACCAAACAAGAATGATTCTCCGTTTCAAAGTGTGTATACAAAGTGGGAAGGAAAGGATGATCTAACGACTGAAGAATCTCTCTTTCAGTGTTTGCCCTCTGAAGCTTCTTTCTGCTCGCCAAGTCTGCTTTATTCATCACTTTCATCGCAAAATAAGTTCTCGTCCCAACAAGCTCAGCTAGATACACCTTACCTATGTCTCCACATCCCAACTGCTTCAAGAGCCTAAAGTGATTCAGCTTCAACTCCCCATAATGCGACCGAGCTTGCTCAATAGCAATCCATCTCACATCATTGCCCTTGTGAGGCTTGTACATGGTGCTGCTCGAACTACTAGAGCTACTTCCGTCACTAAAATCACTCCCGGTGCTCTCTCTGTAAGAACTACTCACTTTCCTACTTTCAACAAAGTCACAAAACCTACCAATTTCACCAACGTCACCTGATTTCTCAACACTATTGTAAAACTCACTTGCTTCTGCCTCTGTGACTGCAAAACTCTCTTTGGCTTCACTAAATTGACAAGCGGAATAATAACTATTCCGAGGGCTAGAGCAGTAAGTAGCACCAGAATGAGGACCAGATTGATTTGACCCTATGTATGTTTTACCCACATAGCTTCTCGAATCACAAGTCTCAGAACCATCAAAAGAATCCTTAAGGGAAAACTGACCAGAACTATTTACTACATCACATTTACGGTCTTTTTCTCCGAAATTTCCATTCTTGACCCCGGGTTTTGGCCGTGCCTTACTTGACGATGATGAAGCATTACTACCGGGTTTATGAGTCGATTTATGAGGTTTCATCACAGAACTAATACCATCACCAAAAGATTCCATTATTGCTGAATTAAAATTGCTAAAAACACCCTGTCAATAAAACAAAACCCAATTCACTAAATTTGATTATTCAAGAAACCTAATTCAATTCACCAAGAATCCCACTAACCCAATTATTAATCTCATATAAAAAAATGACAAAAAAAAAACCAATATACACATAATTCAATAAATATCATTTTAATTACAATTTAATTAGTCAAGAAACTTAATTTAAGTTATCAACAATCTCACTAACCCAATAATTAGCATCATAAAATAATGATCAACAAATAATACGACATTGATATTTGTACCCACAACATAAACAACAAATAATTGAAATAAAACAGTGATTAAACATTAAAACAGTAGAATCTAAGCCAAAAAAATCATAAAGATTATGTCTTTAATACAATGCATGATTATAATCACATATAACAACATTACCCATGTATTAGTTTTGCTAATTACTACACTAATTACAAATAATTCAATAAACAATTAACTAAAAATTGCAAAAATATTGGATAAAGAATGAAGAAATTAAACCTGAGTTATGAAATTAGTGAAAATGGAGTGATGATCAATTGATCTTGTGGGTAATTGCGTAAAAGTGAGAATTAAATGAAGTATACTAATTAAGTATGAAATTTATGAAAACTTTATTATGTTATATTCTTTGTTTGAAGGTTTCTTGGAGGTTTAATAGAAGTATTTTATTTATAAAAACTAGTAATTCTTGGAATTTCTTCGTTTTTTTAGAGAAATGTGATCAAAAGTGATTTTATACGAGTAATAAAGGCGCAAAACTGCGATTCATTTATATTTATTTCAGAATCAGTTACTTCTCGTTGAGTTTTGGGTGGCCGAGCTGAAAAAGGAGTATACATCGGATATACTACGTTATATTTAATATATAGTTGAATTTTTGTATATTTTTTTCTGAGCAGTATAAAAATTTATATTTAAATTTTCGACATACATTATCAAATTTAAGTGAGCTTATGTCATTAGGTCTTGTGTCATTTGTTGTTTATAATCTAATTGTGTGACAAAGTCTTATTGAAGACGGAGACTATCCGTCTTTAATAAAGACGGGTCGGATTCCCTCTTACAAGGAGGTAAGTGAGAGGACAAGTGATGAACTAAATGGATCCACACTTGCCTCCTTGTGAGAGAAAATCCAACTCGTCTTCATTTAAGACGGACATGCGCCGTCTTCAATGAGAATTTGTGCATGGTTTTATATGCAATTAGGTTGTATTATTTCCTTACATTGATTGAATTGCTGATTCTTTGACTCTCAGTTTTCACCAGTTTTTGTTGCATGGATGTTAAGTTTTTCTCCTTTAAGGTGCTTTTGTTTTCTTAATTGAGTCGGGGTGAGGTTGTGTATGTCTGACCCTCCTTAGACTCGCCAACCGCGGAAATTATACTTGTCTAAGCTGTATCTGTGGCGTCAATCTGCCATCGCTTTGATGTTCTAGTTTAATGTTGTTAATTATGATACTCACTTGTGTTACCGTTTTTTCAAGGTCCGCCACCGATTCTTTATGATCATAATCGTGTATACCATTTAATAAAATATCGTGTATACCATTTAATAGGAGTGACAAATGTCGATAAAACCGTTAGTAAATTCCAAATTGTATATATAGTATAGATATGTTTTCCTTTTAAAGAATACCAGATGAATATCTTAGTCACAAATTCTCTTTTGTGACGGTCACTATCCGTCACAAGCAAGACTAATTGTATCTTAGTCATAGCTATTTAGATCCATCCAAAAAAGTGACATAAATGAACTTCAACTACAAGGCAGCAAAAAGTCAGATAAATGATGTACATCTAGTACTAATGGCAATTAAAAAAACATCCATTAATACAATAATTTGTTCAATAACTGAAATTTGATTACAGAAAGTCTAAGATTTTTCTAATAAGCTTTCCAGATATAAATTCAATATATATCTTCCAGTAGAAAGAACATCAAGCCTTTTTTCACTGGGTTCATACTTGCCTTTCCGGAGTTGGTACCGGTGAGTTACACTTGAGATGGTGTATGTTTGTCCTTCAATTGTCACGCTTTCGCCACATTGAAGGTTCTTCGAAATACAAACAAGAGCAATAACTATATGAGTAAGTGAGTAACGGTCGATCATGACTACAATTGAAATCAAAGGATAGTAACTTCCGAAACATAACAAACTATTGAAGTCGAACTCAAATCTTACACAGTAAAATAACTTCCGAAACATAAAGTTCCGGACGCCTTGCTTAAGTCCTAATTTAGCGCTGAAACCACTCCTATCTAGTTTAGTTAATGGTCGAAAATATAAAAACCTGTCTAAGGGTTACACGAATTATATACTGATCTTTAAAAAAAAAGAATTATCGTAACCATTTCAGAAAGTGATACTTAAGACCCCGTATATTGTGAAGGCCTAATTGGATGCCGTAGACGGTTTCAGATGATGATTCATGTTATGACGAGTGATCATGCAACAATGAGTGATTTGCAATCAACTGAAACAAATATTTCATATTATGACAAGTACAGCATTATGCAAGTAAACATATGATACTTTACACGAACAAAATAATAGTGCAGGTAAACATGACAGGCAAGCATGATAACCTATGTTGGCTAACATTATAATCCAAGGCCAACCACAGACAATTAACCCTCAACATTTCAAAAAAATGGCACCGATGATCACATTTTCTAATAGATCAAGAGTTCAAATCTAGTCCCCTATTTACCGCGGCAAGATTCACCCGCTAATTATAAGGCCATTCATCAAAGGATAATCATTTTTTTCTATGAGAAAACTGTGCAGTCAGGACTCGGGCCGTTCAATTTAGTAATAGTAGGCGTAGAAGACGTTAACCTTTTCATCCACAAATAACGGTGAAGTGTATTAGGTCCATGCCCTTTTCCAGATAAAACTCAGGAGATGGTACCCGTAAGTAACCTAAGAGTAAAATGTGGCTCGTCGGAGAGTTGAGGGAAATGAATATCAATTGCAGGATACAAAGCAATCTGGCATTTAGATTTGACATGCACAGACTGATACTAAGAATGCGCTTATTTATTCAGCTTGCCATTCTAGATCAAGAGTTCAATACAGATTGCATATAAGGACGTAACACCGTAGTAACAACCAGTGGCGGAGCCAGGATTTGACTTTAGAGGGGAGAGAAATTGCAGCATGGGTAAACTACTGATATAATATGGAGTAGTAAACTTGGAAAAAGAATCGGAAATTTCAACTAAAAGCTTCAAGTTTTTCATTGTTCCTGCTAGCCCCCAATTGGCTCTGCCGCTGATAACACTACCAAAACGACCTTAATTCATACACGGTATACACCAACACTATCGAAGAGCAAAACAAAAATAACAGGAAAAAGTTATATGAAAACCGTAACCAAACAGAAGAAAAAATTCTGATTTCTCAAGCTCAGCATTTTCTAATAGATCAAGAGTTTAAATCTAGCTCCTATTTTCCGCGGCAAGATTCATCGCTAATTAAGGCCATTCATCAAAGGATAATCATTTTCTTTCTATGAGAAAACTGTGCAGTCAGGACTCGGACCTCTCAATTTGGTAATAGTAGCTGTAGAAGACATCAACCTTTCCAAACAACTGTAAGCGTATTAGGTCCATGCCTTTATGCAGAAAAAAATCAGGAGATGGTTCATATAACCTAGGTGTTAAATGTGGCTGCAAGAGTTGAGGTAAATGTATATCAATTGGACATCTACTAGTGGTGATCATGGACATCTAGTGGTGATCATGGAGATCGATTTCATATAAAACTACCATTTCCTCGCTCAAAAACCGATAAACTCATTTCAAATCTTTAAAATTTCCACTTCAGTGTCTGCTTATTGAAGAAATAGCCGAAGCATAAACTCTTTTCTTTCATCCCCTTACATTTTTCATCCAGATCATCATTCACCCAAATACACTCTCCCTCTCGAAATCTTTAATAATAGTGGCCGAACCAGACATAAAACGGTGTAATGGAGGGGGTATTTATGTAATTAGACCCGCCCATTACGACACTAATTCGACCTGTAGATGTTAACACACACCCACAACAAGTCAGCAACAACAACATTATAACAGTGTCTCGATAACTCCCGCAAATAACAGGATAATGGCAACATAAAGATCCTACTTCGGACCGTCCATTACACTAATTTGCCTTGATCATTGCACCAATAGAAAGAAGCACAGCCATTCAGGGGGCGAGCCAGGATTTGTCGTTAGGGTCGCTACTCGCTAAGTACTAATGGAATAAGGTAACTTAGTAAATACAAAAATAAAAAAATTAAACTAAAACTAAAAAAAAATCTATTATTTCGAGGCGACTCCACTAAATCTCTAATCCCCTAGCTCCACCACTGCAACCATTTCGATAAACCATTTTAATTTATTCTATCATAATTCCGAAGCGAACCACAATAACCTTATTACATTCCAAAATAAGGTGAAAAAAACAAGAATAATAAAAAGGGAAACTCACCAAAGGAAGACAACGTATGCCAAGATGTTTAGGAGGAGGAGTAATCTCAATAACTTTATAAGGGTATTGTTCTTTTTCCTTTTCTCTCTTTTTGCACATTATTTGAGCCACATTTCCCTGCAATTTAACCCTTTAAATTTAATATTCTTATTACATAATTTGATCATTTAAACAATTGAAGAAATGAAGCAATTTAGCTTATTATATAATGTTGTTTATATATAAATATTGAAAGAATAAGAATGAAGCATAAATGAAGTATTACCTTGGGTAATGGAGACAAGCTTGACCACGCCATTGTTACTGTTACTTGTTAGTTGATGTTGTTGTTGTATACTTGTATGTTTGTAACCTCACAATTTTGGCGAATAATCTTACAGGTGGAGAAAAGCAAAGCCTTAAATAAAGGTAAAATATTAACGCCTTAAGAGTTAAGACGGATATAAGGCGGATATATCCGTCTTAAGTTAAAACGGATCAAGTCATCAAGTAGTATCTCACTGGTATGTAAGACAAAAATGAAATGTCTAGAGAATGACAAGATGTTTGTCCTATCTATATAAATGGGCATTATTTAACCCGTCTTAAGCCTTAAGACAGATACTTTCGTCTAAAATGAGAATATGTGAATGTAAATTATTTCAATTGTGTTACGTAGTACGGAGTATAATATACTCTCTCACTCTCAGTCAATAGTTATCTATCTCTTTTGGTGTATTTTACTCAATAGTTATCTATTTCTGTTCATGGTACATTTTTGTGGCTACCTTCTATTTAGGGATGACAATTTCACCCGTACCCGACCAAAATCCGATCCACCAGATCCTAAAAGACGGATGAAACCCCGACTTAAATGGATGATAGATGGATGATGGATGAAACTGATGGCGAATGGGTAATGGATTGGATGAAGAAATATCACCCGTCAATCCGTCATCCATCCACCACCCGTTTTATTTATTTTAAAAAAAATATAACACAATGTTAAGATATATATAATCAATTTTTCTAACCAATTTGGTATATTAGCACCATTATAATCTGAATTGGCTTAAGTAAACATATCATAATATCGTTGGTTAAGATTAGTAATATGTAATTATAATCATATGATTACCCCTTCCTTTTGATTCCAGCCACGTGCCTTTAGATTAAGCATGACAAGAGAATGAAACTTCAACTAAAAAAGTAAACATTCAAGTTGTGACGAATAGTACCCGTCTTCAATGAAAATCTGTGAACAAATAATGTGACATGTTTAACATGGTCACATCGTCAAAAGAGAGTGCACAGTTGAGAATGAAGCAGTATAGTTTACACTGATGTTCTAGTAAAATGTTTAATGTTTCTGATAGCAGGTTCAACAGGTTTGGTACAATCAACAAACTAAGCTCCATTACTACAAGTTCAAGCCACAAATTCGCTACCAATTCTGCAAAAACGAAGATCGCAAAACGCACAAGGCGACTAGAAAAGCTAGTTTGGTGTTCTATAATCCTAGCAAACTCAATATTACATCAAAATAGCAAGAACAGAAGCTCATTTCTAAGGATCCACAATCAAAGGGTCCTTTTGGTTTTCGGCACCTTTACGGGTCCCAGTGTCCCACATTATTATCGTGAATAAGGATGGTAGCGCCCGTTTGGTGCTGCACCACCAAATCCTCCTCTTCCACCACTACCGCCATACATGGAACCACCACCACTGCTGCTACCGCCATACATGGAACCCCCGCCGCTGCCACCTCCGTACCCACCTCCAAGGGATGAGTCATAACCTCCACCGTAACCACTTCCACCAGCAGCAGCCCCACCATAACCCCCATAACCTTCGCCAGGACCACCATAGCCGCTTCCCATGTCGTAACCTCCTCTACTATAGCCACCGCCATAGCGGCCAGAGTATCCATAAGAAGAGAGATCTCCTCCCCTGTAAGCTCCCATGGCACCTGCACCTGCACCCGCACCACCATATCCTCCATAACCACCATATTCACTACCTCCATAGCCACCATACCCACCAGCTCGAGCACCACCATATGCTGCCCCACCACGATATGAAGCGCCACCAAATCCACCGCCTCCATACCCCCCGCCGTATGTATCATTGCTGAATCCACCACCACCATAGGAAGATCGAGAATCATTGTAACGTTTTGAAGAAGGTGCTGGAGGATTCGGCTTCTTGGGTTCCGCCTTCTTAATCTCAACCTGAATTCACGAAAGATATTAGTCGAAGGTCGAAACTCCACAAAGTCTATAACTAACCCAGCAACAAACATTCACCTGAATGTACAGATGGCAATTCATCAAATTTAAAATACACACAATTAAATAACAGAGGTACTAATCCAAGTCTACACAGAAGTACAGAACCCAGCTTCACTAAAAAAACATAAACAAAACGTTCCACTAAAGTACTACCTTGGTCCCAGCAAACTCGATCCTGTTCCCCTTGGACAGTAGCTCATCAACAGATTCCTCAGAGTCAAAAGTAACAAAACCAAAGCCACGAGAACGGTTGGAAGAGTGGTCTCGCATGATTTGATGCTCTCTTACTAGGCCGAATTTGGAGAAAAAATCACTGAGCTCATCTGCATTTCATGTAAATGTACATCAGCCGCATAATTCAAAAGAAAAGGAACAGAAATTAGGCCGGGACACAATAGCAAGAAGGAAATTGTATGACCTTCAGTAACTGATGTCGGAATTCCACCAACAAAAATCTTTTTGGTTCTAAAATCCTTTGATCCAATAGTTCCTTTTGGTATAGTTCGCTTAATTTCCACCTGAAATAACAGAAACATTAGCAATTTAGCATAAGCAGCCTGGACAAATGACATGGAAACCAATATATTATTACGACAACTTTTTTCCACTAGGGCCTCCCTATTGCTTCTTAGTGACCTTATCACACCACAACACTAGTCCAATAAGGGCCAAACAAGAAGGCACAAATGCATAAAGCGTTAAGTATGACTTTAATCATTTCAGGTCTTTTTTTCGAAGTCTCGGTCAGTTTACAAACTGCAAATGTTTCCAAATAATTATATTTTTTTAGGAAAACTCACTTAACGAGCAAGCCCATGTGTCTAAAAAGAGTAATGTCAAGTTTAATACTTATATATGTACCCATGTACATCAGAAGAGAAAAAAGGGATAACCTACAAGTATATGACAAAAATGTTCATGAGTTTCGTCAAATAAAGAAGCAACAGAAGAGGAGGAGCTATGATTTCAGAGAACAACCATACAAGCATACAAGTGCAACACAGCCTTCATAACGGGTCCCCATAACTATTCCTGAGTTATTTCTATCTTAGGCAAAAAAAAAATCACATATATATAAATCTTTTCTCGACTACAGAGAAAAAACAACACTATTACAGTATTTTGGACTATGCTACTACAACAACAAAAATGTACGTACTTGTTTCCCGTTAATGATATGATTCTCCTCAATGACTTGATCTACCACAGAAGGGTCTGCATAAGTGATAAACCCAAACCCTCGGGGTTGTCCTGTCCTCCGATCCTTCATAATCACGGAATCGGTGATTTCTCCATACTTGCCAAAATGCTTGACAAATTGTGCTGCAGGAAAAGAGTTTTTTGTAAACAACCAGGCAGTTTAGAAATCATGTATTCCTATAATCTTACCAGGAACGGCAGTAACAAACAACTAACCAGAAGTTGTCTCCCTAGCTAAACCTCCTATGAAAATCTTTCTGCAATTACATGTTCACTATGATCAGAAACTTGTTACTTGAAGATGAACTTAAAGTGCATCTCTAGGAAAACCAAACTCAAAACGCTTGAGACTAAATCGAAACTCAATATTAACTAAACGAAGACTAAAATAAGCAGCAATGCATCTAAGATATATATCACTAAAACTACAAGTATCTAGTCCTATTTTTAATGTCCTATGAGCTTCAGTCTACTGTTAACTCACAGAATGTCGTCTCCTCAAGAGTTGCAATACCAAAAAAAACCATTATTGGCCCTATTATTTAACATATACCGTAAAACAAAAAGTAACAAATTTCTTGACAATATCCCCCAAGCGATTCGTGCAGTAACATAAGCACAATTAGTATTCTTGCACCCAATCACTTCCATCTTATCGACATATAAACCCCCCAAAACAAACAAGCGAGCATTTGATACTCAATATCAATTATCAAAGCAAATGCAAATACTTGTGTAGGCGGTCTTATATAACTACATTGTAAAATGGACTGATTTTATAACTACTTCACTAAAACGGACCACGATTTCTTGATAGTTGGATCAATTTTTTTACGCTATTCAGGTAAACGTGGCTTACAAGCAAGAAACTAATGAAAGCAAACAACAATACCAATTAATCCAATGCGAGGAACATGACGATAAAACGATGATTTAAATCGATATAACTCATCAACAACCTAACCCAATTCAATTCCAACAACATCATATCAAAGTAAATTCTATATTTCAATCAATCGAAATCAAAGAACATGAACTAATCAAACTAAACAAATTACCATGAGGAAAAGTCACATACTCATACTTACACAAAATAATTATAGCGTATTGAAAGTAATAAGCGATAAAAGACCGTCTCACACTATAAGACGGTCTTATTCTATAACTAAACCGTCTCACAGTGTAAGACCGTCTTATTCTAAGTTCTAACCATTGAAGTATGCGTAAGTGAGAAAATTAACATTCGAAAGCGAATTCATACAAAATAATTGAAATATAATTAAAAGAATAATGTAAAAAGGTGGGAAGTAACGAACCCAGGGCTAGCGCCATCGCCGGAAAGAGGATGAGACCTATCGTCGGAGTCATGGTGATGAGAAGGCATATCGCGAACGGCGTCGTTTTGGTCGGCATCATAAGCGGCTTCGTAGTTGTTAATTCCTTCAGGTTCTCTAGACTCCATTGATGAATATCGAAGAAGAGGAGAGAGAAAGAGTAAGAAAGAAGAAAGAGAAAGAATGAATTGAATTGAATGGTTGAAGAAGATGTTAAACTTAAAACCCTAGATCCCGTGGGTTGGCTTTGCCTTTGATTCCTTTATACAAATTTACTATCACTCCTTTTTACGGCCTTGAAATCTTGATAGCGCTCTACTCTCCAAGGGTTATTAAGGTTATAACTTATAAGTCGTAGAGCTGATAAGTCTGACACGACCTGAACTCGATAAAATTTGAGAATTTTGCGAATTGAAATTGACTTGATTTGACTTGGTGGTGACCTATAATCCTATGCGACCCAATAATTAATGACTTGAACCTGAAATAGACCCGACCCGATTGAATTAATGACCTGACAATTATTAAACTAAACTTGATAAAAATAATAGTGATTTAGTGTTTAGATTTGATACGTTTAATTTAGTAATGAAGTAATTAAACCAAATAATGGTTAAAAACTAAATTTAATGGTCGAAACTTGAAATGATAAAGTAATCGGACCTGATGACCCGACCCGACCCAATATATAATTTGACCCGAAATGACCTGACTCGATAACGACCCAAGCCCATCCCAACTCGAACCGAAATGGTAAGCTGGCCTGAACCCGATCCGTCTGGTCTCGACTCGACTGACTTGATTGCCACTTCTAAACCTATAGGTGGTAATCAGATACGCCGCCACACCGGGTCAGGTTATATCAAAGTCGGATCATATCGGGTTAGCCACCATTTTGGGGGTCGGATTTGGTATATGGTAACGTTATTTCGGGTCAATTGATGTACCAAGTTAGATCGAGTTTGAGTCGGGAGTCTAATTACTTAATCGTACTACTTCAATTGTTTACCTATAAGTTTAGTTTTCAGCCATTATCTAATCGGGTCAATACCCGGTTGACTTTATATCAGGTCACGTGGGATCAGGACCGAGTTTGAGTCTGGTGATCGGGTTATTTCGGGTCATCAAACTAGTTGAGTACGTCAAGTCGTTTTCAGGTCCTGTCGAGTCAAGTTTGCCAACTCTACTTAACCACTCGAAACCTGAAATGACCTGACCCAACCCAACCCGAATTAACTCGGGAAGAAAAAATGAGAAATTCGGACTAACCCGACTCGAAGTGGTCCGACCCAACTGACCCGTTTGCCAGGTTGCACTTAATAAAGTCAATTCATTTTAACAAAGTCACCATACGACCCAACTCTTTCCCGATTTCAAACTGAGCCTGCACGGATCCCAAATTGTTATATACTTTCAAAACGAACTAAATTGATAATCTCTTTATTTAGTGTATGTTTGGCTTAACTTTTCAAAGTATTTTTGGACTCAAAAGCATTTTTTGGCCAAATACCACAATAATTTAAAAACCAAAAAAAGTTTTTCAAAAGCTAAAAAGTCTCATTTTGCCCATAAAATTAGAAGCACCCATTTAGTGCTTCTAATTTTTGAAAACTCCTTTTAAAAAATTAAGCTAAAAAAATAGAAACTCATTTTTAAGAATTTAGCCAAATTTGCTCTTAATTTTTTTTCTTTGACTAATGTTTTACAAGTGTTTGAAGAATGTTCAAATAGTTTTTTTCTTATGAATATTTCAAATAGTTTTTTTTTTGACAACATAATATTTCAAATAGTTGACGCTAGTAGGTACTTCGAAATAAGAATGTTCACACACTTGGGATTCAAATGAGCACCTCATAAAATTGACTGAATGACTGTACAAAGACACTTACAAATTACTCTGTACTTTGTACGCTATACGACTACTATTTCAAACCGCAACTCTTATTTAAGACAGGGCTACCCGTCTTAAGCTTAAAACTAACATGTCAAGAGTCAAAAGACTCGGTACATGTTTCCTGAAGGGATTAGCAAAATTTTAAGTGATAACTAGTTAACTACACACAATAACGGGACATGCTAATTAACGTGGTTCTACATCTTTACACTAATCTCCGGTACATTTAACAGTACAAGTTGAAACGACATCTAGTATGTATTTTGTGGATCAAACCGTCTTCCTTGCCGTCTGTAGTATGGAGTTTCGTCGATTGTTCTCCTCACATATTCCATGAAGGGTTGAGGTGTCCGTGGAGATTGTTCATTTGAAGTAGCCGGGCTACGACGTTCAGGAGTCCGAGGTGCTTGATCACTTGGGCCTGCTGGAGAAATCGATGGCCCGGGACCACCAGGACCAGGTCTATCCAGTAGACATCTATAGATAATAAATGTCAGTATTAGGAGCACTAAACACCCCGCAACTCCTTTCCACAGTGTTAGACCTAGAATCGTTGCCTTGGTGTCGCCTGCATCATAGCTGACATCTATCTCTACTCTCTGACCTGTAGGATCAAGTACCATACAACAACAATAGAGCCTTAATCTAAAATTGATCTGGGTCCGTTAATTGAATAATCAATTGAAACAGTGAATGATAATAAAACGATAACACCAAACGACAGGAAATGAAGTAAAACACGATAAATAGTCAAGACACTATAAGCTTCTAAAACGATAACACGATAACTTATAAAGTAGACTAACCGTTGGCGGGGAGAGTAAATATGAGTTTGTCTCTGAAACTCTTTGGTTTTAACACCTTCACCTGGAATATAAGTGAGGTGATCAAACCTTTTGCATTGACTGTTACTCTAATAGCCCAACTAGATTACAGAGAATAATTTGACATTTACATAATTTCTAAAAAGGTGGAAACAAATACCTCAAAGTTTGAACGGAAAGCTTCTTTAAACAAATTTCGAACAATCAGCACATCTCGATTCGACCAATGGATGCCAACATCTGTATAAGAAAATCCGATACATTAATGTCTGGAAAGAAGAGTAGAAGAAGCCTAGCTGTTGTATTATGCTCCCGTGAATATGAACAACCATACTTCTACTTATCATGTGCATCAAGTTGTGTACTTGAGTAACATATTCAAGGACTGCGGTGATTAGTTTTCATATTGTCAGCCTATGTTACCACAGTTACAATTCCGAACATAATTCTTTTAGCAACACCACAAAAATTGAACCAAAATAAAATCATTTCCCTGACCATGGTGTTATAGCTTTAAACAAGCTTATTTAATAAGAGAACAAAAAGTACACATTGAAAGAATCATATTCATTGACCACATTATCATACAAAATGATGATTAAAGAATTTTTTTTACAAATTTCATCAAACAATTAAACATCATTAAAAATATCTCAAAAGAATTGTTTCATGAAATTTCATCATTAAAAATGATATTATAGTTCATTCCGGTGAATATCGTAATTCATTCTGGTAAAGTTACTATCGAGTGTATACCGTGCCTGCGCGCCATCCCTGAGTCCCGAGAACACCGTTGAATTACGAGAAGATCATGTTGGCGCATATCATGGATTAATTTGGTTAAACAACTCTCTAGTATATAAATTAGAATACTCCCAAAGTCCCGAGAGCACCGTAAATTTACGGAAAATTCATTTCGGTGAATATCGTATTTCATTTTGGTAAAATAACTCTCGATTGTGTAACATACCATACTCCTCGAGTCTCGAGAGCACCGCATAAAGGCGATTTACCGAGTTGTATGTGAAACATCAACATATATGAAACAAGCTTACGTAGTAACTCAAAGCCTCAAAGGTACACATACACCATATAATCCACAAATAAAAATTCAATTCAGAAATTGGGAATTAATACTCTATGTAGGGGTGTTCAAAACCGGTTCGGTTAACCGAACCGGTAAAATTGACCGGTTAACCGATCAACCGGTTCGCCAAAATAACGAACCGTAACCGAACCGTTTCAAGCGGTTTTTTTCGGTTCGGTTAACCGGTTCAACCGGTCCGGTTTAGCGGTTAACCGAAAACCAGATCAAAGTGACTTTTTTTGGTGCAACTCCTTGCCTCATTTTTATTGTTTTAATTCCCAAATTCAGAAAACCGACAAAACTTAATTCAAATCAAAGAAGGACTTAATTGCTGCACTTCCAACCACTCTAATGTGAGTTGAATAAAAATTAGAAATTGAAAAATGTTAAACGCATCATAAAACTTGGAGTCTTCGACCATATCTCCTTGCTAATATACTTCACATAATACCTGTAAACATAACTTTGATTTCAACACATACAAACACCTCATACTTTATGATTTGAACAAACTCTAAATAAGGAAGAAAATATCCGCAATTCACCATAACAAAGGCATTGATTGTGTCGGTGATGTCGAACGCTGTCAAGGAAGCGGACTTGATGAACGGCGGAAAATAGGCGTCCGAGGAAATCAAACGGCGGCGACTTACAGGCGACGAAGGTATCCGTGCTGAGGCGACGGAGGGGTGAAGTGAGGTGTTAGGGTAGGTGGTTAAACATATGAGGGGGATAAATGAGAAGTTAAGGGTGAGAAAATTAATGGATTGAATGAGGCGGCGTTAGGTTTTCTTTACTTATATTGGGCTATTTGGACTAAATTTTCACATGGGTTCAGTATGCGGTTCGGTTCGGTTAACCGAAAATTTTAACACATGAACCGTAACCGAACCGGTTTAGGCATAATTAAACCGGTTCGGTTAACCGAACCGTTTTTATTTTTCGGTTCGGTTAATTGAATATAAAAAAGTTGCGGTTTTCGTTTTATTCGGTTCGGTTTTTACGGTTCGATTAACTATGAATACCCCTAACTCTATGTCTCTATGAAGAGGAAAAACATAAAATATAATCAATGCTACACACAGTGACACAGCTTGGAGTTAGAATTTTATGCTGAGTGAAAAGTACGACGTACCTGTATTACCCAAAATTGTTAGGATGCTTCTATTCGAACTAGGTGTCAAATTCAGCTGCAAAGAATCCTGACAAAGACAATTGTAAATCAAAAACTTATTTGAGGGAACATGATCTTCATTTGAAACTGTCAGTAAAATAATATAAGAGAAAAATGGTAAAGAAGTCAAAAGAGGACATGATAACACAATCTACAACTACTGTTTGCAATGATTGAGAAAACAAGTAACCTTATTCATATCGAGGACGGAAAAACCTCCAACAAAAAGTGCAGTTACAGAGCCTGACACTTCATGGGCTTCTCTTAGTTTCGCATGAATAGAAATGGATATGTCCTGTCTTTTGAATCCTGATTTGGGTGCAAAATTTGCCAAGTGTTCAGGATTATGAGGGAAGAAATGGCAATATGATTCACCAGTGTTGAGGTCCCTCAGTGGAATAGTATATCTACAAGCATTGTAACAGGTTAGAGAAAATGAGTACAAGTTCACAGAGTCAACAGTTGTAACACGGTTGTTCTTTTGTTATACACTCTTTTAGATGGCCATACCCGACAAAGGAGGGGTCCACCTGACAGTCATAAAGAACCTCCACATTTTTGCTTCGAGATCCAAATTTTTGGACACTGCATGATGTTGAAGAAAATGGAAATCATCAAAAGGATACGGCATATGCATCTTCACATATGTTAACATAGAGTGATTCAATTACATACAGCAGAAGCCATACATTACATAAAAAAAAAATCTGTAATTCCCATTTTTCCTCCACCGCCTTTTTTCTTGTATTCCTTTTTACCAAGTTTTATTAATTCTTTCCACTTCTCTTTCTTCCCATTATATAAAAGTTACTAAGTGCTTCTAATAATACTATAATAACAAAAAAAAATGTTATTAACCAATCTTAAACTCTACCAATTAGATTTACATGTCTCACAAAAAAAGGTTAAGGTGTTAACTTGGAGATAGCCTAAAAGTAAACAGGCAGATCAGTGTGAAGGGGAGGGAGTACATGACAAAGAAAAGCTGAGTCAAAACCTGAATTTCACTGGAAATTTATATCCTTCTGGCGGGACAAGAACATTGGTTAAGGTGTCCTTCGGAGCATCAACATAGACGATATCCCTATTCATCACTTTAGCAGTTGTTTCAAGCTTCATAGTGGCACTTCGAAATGCAACTACTCACAATAGAATACCCATGCAAGAGTTATTGCTAAAGAATTAAAAGCGGTAAAGTTTTAACTTCGCATTAATAACAAAAAATGAGGTTTACCTGATGTTGTCCCCTCTCCAAATGCTGAAGCTCTGCCAGATAAAGAGTCCACATAGAGCACACTTTCATTGACACTTGACCACTGGCCCACTGCTTGATTATCCAACCCTACAACACCAGAGTGAAGAATCAATGAACCCCTTTAACCATCAGATCCTATCAAAATCAGATGAAAGAAATCCAGTTCAAGTTTTTTTTTCCATTTTCTACGTGATTCCAATCCTATGACTTCTCACCTCTCAACAATACAGTACCAGTCTTTTTTTTTGCCTATGATTTCCTTGACACTAATTTATTAATGTTACGAGATCATTATGGCACCACGGCTTCTTTTTATTTGATAAGAAAGCATCACTGAATATAGCGTGCGAGGGTACTTCACTATCACCGACACCAATGTCTCTTGAGATACAACGGTAGATGATGGTAAAGCAGGTGAAGAAAACGGGCTGAAGAAAGAGATGGACATTTCTTTACATATTGAAAGGATGCGAACTACATATGCCTATCGATACTAAAATGGGTTGAGAGTTTACAAACAAATCTGGGTTTCTTATGAAAATTACAGTCTTTAATTGAAACTGGAATATAATATTATTACTAGACATTCACTAATCATAAACCACACTTTTTATCGGCTTATCAGTTATTCCTCTATGTTCATCAATCTATTGCTATTTGTTCACCGGTAGATAAAATATTCATTTTTCAGACTTAGGTACATTATCTGTGTATTTACTGTATTATATACTCCAAGAATAGAAGAAGGAGAATATAGGAGAAAATTTGGGGAAACTGGAGCCAGCAATGTTGGCAGAGAAGCCGATCAAGGATCAGATGAGGACATATCATAATGAAACAAGACAAAAAAAAAGTTGAGCCTAATATGAAAATATATCTACTCATGCAATAATGAAAGAGCTAAGAGCTATATGAGCAGTTTTCACATTTTGGAAGTTTAATATTTGTACCTGAGATCCTAAACATTCCCATATATGTATCTATATAATATATTTATATGCACACATAGGAAACTGAGACATAGTCACAAAAAAGAACTTAGTAAACTGAGACATACAAAAAAACATGTGTTAGTCACATCAACGACGCATGGAGGTATGTACCAACTTCATAAAATTAACCAAGTTTACCTTCTACACTAAAGTTAACATAGCTTCCAGGCAGCAGAACCGGATTTTGTGGATGTATATGAGCTCCGACAGAAATCTGAACCGTTGGAGGGAAAGCCATAAAAACCTCCTTGAATCAAGTAAATGTGAATTTGGGAAGACTTAGTTTAGCAATTACCATGATGTAGTCAGATTTCTTCACTCTGCCATTCATTGTAACGCCAACAAGAGCTCTACCATGTCGCACAGCCTTCAGGATAAATTGGGGAAAGAAAAACCACATTTAGAGAAGCAGAGAAGGGATAAATAAAAACATACTACTCTATCCTATCCACTCCAAACTATTCATTGGACTTTCAACAGTCTATGAGACGTTACTTTGACAACATTTTTCTACATTTATATATTATTTTTTGTGTTGAGATTACGATTTTCTGAACCTTCTTTTGATAACAAATGAAAATATGTTCACTTTTATATTTTTCTTATTTGACTAATTATAATCAAGGTCATATTTTACAAATTTGATTTCGAATAGTGAATTGGTAGTTTGAAAAGGATTAGAGAGACTTTGTGCAACAGTAGCTTGTTACAGAACAAAAACTTTATACATGTCACATGTCACGTTCTTATGGCAACAAGCTGAACATCAATATGTCTAGAAGTAATTAAATTCTACATCATACCTTGATAATAATACTGCCATTGCCCTGACTGACAGGATCAAGAGCAAGAACATCCCAGTAGTTACTCTCAATGTTGAAGGCTACCACATTATGAGCTTCGTGAAAAGGATTCCCTGACCAACAGAAAGTTGAAACATCATAGTGCTTTCCCCTCTGTAGTTTCTAACCAAAGTTGGCGTAAAATGAACATACCCAAATTGTCATAATAATGTAGTGGAAGCTCAACTTTAGCACCAACAGCAAGATTAAGTACAAACATTGCTGATTTCCTAATAAACCTGATCTGAGCAACCTGCACACGAAGCACATTACCAATTAGCTAACTCCTATTAATAATAATGGCTTATAACAGAGTTCATTAAACCCTTGAACTCTGCAAAATAATGATCAACACATTTACTCATGGACATTTATCTATTTCTAATGGGGCAAAAGATGCAACATTCTTTGGTTTTGGATTGCTAATGGAATAGAACAAAAGTGGCTCACCAAACTGCTGTACTTTCTAATTGTGAAATAGCAGTAGGCCGATGCAATTATTGACACAATTTCATCATGGGCCATTTGGAAACAACCTTTTTGTGTTATGTTTGGAAACAACCTTTTTGTGTTATGTTAACACAAGGGAAAGATTGTGAACATATAATTTCCCTTACCTCACTATTTGAGGGACCCCTCAAGCATGATGGTAAACTTATTATACTCCCTCCTAGTCGGTCATTTCTTCCCTCTTTCCTTATTGGGTAAGTCGGGTTTTCTTCCCTCTTTCCCTTTACGGATGTGGGGTAGTGTGTTTTGTGTGATCCAAATTCATTTCCTTAATTTTGGGGTAAAAGGGAAAGGGGAAGAAATGAGTGACTAGGAGGGAGTATATAGTTGATGAAAATTGACATATGAGCAGAAATTTCTAAAAAGAATGCCCATGCTGCAATTTTCACACCCGTACCTCAGTAACCCTTACACAAGATGCAACTTCTATTCTTCCAGTGCTGTGATCTTTAGCCTGGATGCAAGCAAGATTCTTGCTTTCTGTCGTTTTTATTTTATTTCCAAATATAGAAACAATACCCTTCGGGAATTCATCATCTCCCCGACCACAACAGCCCAACAAAGAGTAAGTAACAGTTCCCTCCTGACTTTGCAAATCTCTTTTGCTTTGTGATCCAGAATGTGCAGGCAAGAGATTAGATGTAGTGTAATGTGGGGGAAGAATCCATGTTATTGGAATCCCTTGAGCAAGAGGAGGATCAGGCACCACCGTTATGGAAACCATAGCACTATAAGACCTGGAATCTGAAAATGAACTAGGAGATGGGAAATCGCAAGAAAATGTAAGTGCAACATTGCTCCTCCCTCCAGACCTGAATGAACGGAAAAAATGAGTACGTTAAAACATGACCTACTTTAGTACTGACTTAGATTTGACACTTACAAACTTTAAAACAGCTTATTAAAGCATTCATAACTCATAAGCTATCATAGAAAGCAGTAAACCTTATCTTGCTATCAATTTTGCCTTCTGGTAGTTACTAGTCCATTTCTTTTCAAATAGGACTTTCCTTTTTAACAGAATAGAAGCATTATCAGATACAACATAATGGATTTTAATTGGGTATTCAAGTGTTCTATGCGATGCAGATACATCACTATGATGAATTTAGGGGATTTCCACTTTCCAGTTTTATATATTGTGCTAATACACTGTTTTTAAACTAACATAAGATCAGTAACCCATTTAGCACTACACAAAAGAATGAAAGATCTGGGGTCAATATGCCATATGAAGCTTTTTTCGGCTTCTGTGGTCATGCCTCACAATTTTTGTTGATGAACAAAAAATATGGAGTGCTTTGCTTAGTGAGCTAAATTGACAAAAAGATGATCGTTTGTAAGCAGCACATCCATGAATCAAGAACTCTTGAGTCTTAAGCAAAGTAAAGGAAATACAATAGTTTTACAATTGGAGCACACCTTCCATACAGAACTTTCAGAAAGTTGATATCCTGCTCATCCTGATAGACACCATGACTAGAAAGGGGTAGTTGGTAATTATCATTCATGCCCTCAGTGGAATGGAAACTCAACACCTAGTTACAAGCAAAGTACCCATTTAATATGGGCATTAATATGACATTATCAAGTAGTCTAATTGATATATTGTCATAAATCACCTTTTCATCCTCAATAATCCACTTGTAGTTCTTACAAAGCTCATAAAACGAGAACAAATCACCCTAAAATGATCAAAGGTGTCAGTAAAGACTGAAGGAAGATTATTTAGAGAAGGTCTGTTACAAATAAACCTCGACTACACATTTCTTACCTCGCTTAAGAGAGGAAAAATTGGTACGTCACATCCCACACAGAGTTCTTCACTTTGCACATTCAGAATAGCTGTAGTTGGAATTCCTACCTTGACTTTAGCATATGCTTGGCAGAGAACTGTACGTTCATTCCCATAAAAAGTTGCCACAATTCTCTAACAATAACAAATACAAGCAGAAGCTAAAATTCAATAAAGGTTCTGATCAATAGCACTAGTCACTCAAGTGTAATAGAAAAAGAAGAGAAATTGAATTGTGGGAGTGTTTCAGTTTATTCTCGTAGCAAACCATCTAAAATATAAACGTGAAATCAATTTGATTTTTATCCTATAAACGCAATAAAGGTTCAGTCATTATAAGCAAAAAAATAATCTTACAGCAGTTCCTGGAGAGATGGCAGATAGCCGTCCAAAAGATTCTCGTACCGCCACAGTACTATCATTCATACTTGTGAACTCAACAAAGGCAGCAACTTGGGGTCCTCCTTCCACAGTAACCTGAATAGTCAGTCAGAAGTCAGAACTAAGACAGCAACAACAACAACAACAACATTAGAGCCTAACTCCCAAAATGAATGGGGTCGGCTGACATGAATTATTATTTAGAACCGTCCTGGGTGATCACACACCTCATAAAACAAAAATATAGGAAAAAGAGATGTGATAACAGAGTTTTCTTTTATTAAAACTTAGAATTCAGATCAAAAATACAACTTAATAGTAGTAGTTTTGAAAATAGAGGTAAAAAAGGTCGCTTGTGAGTGTTTTCGGCCATTCACTGCCGGTCCCAAGCCCGGGTAAAGGAGGGGGGGTTGAGGTAGGTTTGTGGCTACCAGCGTAAAAAATTCTGTCACACTTTATGGACATGAATCAGAATTAAGACAGCAATTTGTTGAACAAATTTAAACTTAAAGTGCTAATTCAGAAACAAAAGGCAAAAAAACACAATAAAAATCATTGCATTCTTGTGTTGAACTTCCCATAATTACACAAATTGATCTATTAATATCCTTAATAATTAATAGCATCAAGCTCATACCACATAAGAGGCACCAGGCACTAGAAACATATTGCTCGGGTGCACCACAGGAGAATTATAGACTTCAACTTTAATGGTCTGACTTAATATCTCCAGACCAGAATGCTGTCTGGCAGTAACCTGGATTATTGAAATCAAATGTAACACCCTCGTCATCATGTCAGTAAAAAACACTACTGCAATGAACAAGCAGCAAGAGATTCCAAGTTGTATTGTGAAATATAGAAACTTACAAAGAGCGTGGTCACTCCAGCATATCTGCCATATATTGTGAAGTCCGATGCACTACCATTCCCATCACCATTCTTCGACAAAGTATGATTGTCTACAAGTTCAATGAATTGGTCTTCAAAATGTACATGAATGTTCATGTAAATGTACTGCAGAATTTAAACATGTAAAGGTTAATAAGAAGTTAGAAAGCATATATTATCAGCGTATTTTAATTTGACCATTCTGATATAAAAAACTGCTAAAGAAAGAGAAGCTGAGCCTGAGACAGTTTTATCAATTGATAGTCACATTTAACTCACTTGTTTTCCTTTATGTCCCTACAGCATTGCATTATAGAGAACATCACTGTTAAACCATGAAAATGGGTCTGGGCCGCACACACAAGTAGGAGAGACATCCCGCTTCATAAGCTCAAAGAGGTTCCATCCTAAAACCAATTGGTGATAGGAGGAATAGCCCCTTGGTTTATAAAGTAGTGAACTTTCCTCATTTACCAATGTACACTCACTTGTGGGTAAACCACAAGTAGGAGCTCTTAACACTCATCTTAAGGAGGAAGAAGCAAAATGAGCAAGGCAGATGCAAGTGCTGACTTAACCTATTGTGTACTAATATATACTCCCTCCTATTCATAGTATTCTTCCCTATTTCCTTTTTTGGATGTGGGGTAGTGTGTTTTGTGTGGTCTAAATTCATTTGTGTGGGGGGTAATGTGTTTTGTGTGGTTAAAATTCATTTCCTTAATCTAAGAGCCAAAATGAAAGGGGAAGAATACATTGAATAGGAGGGTGTATATATGAAGGTCCAATGAGATCGCTTGTTAAATGAGATCGCTTGTTAAATGAGATCCAAAGAGGCTTCAAATGCTAAGTAGAGACCTTCGTGTATTTTTGTGGTCTCATGATAGATTTTTTTACAAGCAGGTACAGTAAAAAGGTTAAACCTGCGAAGAGTCAAATGTATATCCATCATTCGTTCCAGCGAGTAGAACAACAGAAAAAGTGCTTCCTTCCTGCATATACCCAAATATATGTCAATGATGTCAATTACACATTTAAATTACAATGATCATCATCGATATTCAAACATACCCTCAGACTTATCAGATCACCCGACATAATCTTTATCCAGTCTACATCAGCAACTTTGACCTGAGACTTGGACATGTCAGTATCAACTATCAAACATACCGTATATCATCCATCGAAAGATTAAGAGAAGGATAAGACAAATAAGAGTATAAGATACAAACAGAGTGGGTAGTTAAAGTAACACACTGGGCCATTTTATATTTTTCAGATTTAAGTCAAAGATTAGACAAGATTTACAAGTCTTGAGAGGTAAAAGTTGAGGTGGAGAAAGATGAACCACAAGTCCACAATAGAAATTGAATATCAATTTAGAAAAGATATTAGAAGCATGATACTAAATAACTAATACACCTGGCAAAATAGAACCATAACCATAAGATGATCTGAAGTATCCAAACCGATACTTGATAAATAGCACAATGAAAATGATTATGACCAAATCAAATCAGAACAACCCAACTCAATCTGAACAAAAAGGCCCGAACATGACCCACAATAAAAAAGAACAAGAACCCCCATAATTAACTAGAAAGGGGTCTTGATATATCTCGGATTTATAACCTCGAATATTACGGAAACAATAAAGACATTAAGTTGTAGGATGAGGTTAGTACTATAGTATGCAATTGATATAGATATTTTCTTTAACAACAGACCACCCTGTAATATTATTTCACGCATGAAATAAAACTGAATTGAAATCTAACCCGGCTTGAAAAAAACTCAAACACAGTTAGACTTAAACCGAACCAAACTGAACCAAGATAGGACCCAAATCATTCCCATCTAAAAAGACGCGATGGAAAACTATTCAATTGACCTGTTTGTCAAATCTACCCTCTGCTAAAATATGTAGCATGCGTCAAATGCAGTCAATATGCAATATTTTGTTGTCAACTAAGAAGGTAAAGCAAAACTGTTATATAGGAAAAATTGCATAACTCAGTTGCTACTGGGCACGTGAGTACAAAATCAGCACATTAACAATGTAGACCTCCTCTTATGAGGTTTCTAAGGTATCACAGATAAACTGAGGGATATTAACATGCTTGTTCACATGATACAAGCCTTTTTCACTCAGATATTAAAACACATTCACTTCATCGGAGAAATTACCACTGAAGCAGCTGTGAGTGGTGGTGAAAGTCCTACGTCATAGACAGTAACAACTGCGGATCCAACACTTTTAGGAACCAAAGTTAACTGTGAGCACTGTAGATCTTGTGCAGGTTGCACAACTTCTACAATTTGAGAATCATTTACAACAGCATCCAGCAAGCAGCTACCTCCAAAAACAGAAAGATTCATCTGAAAACAACAAACTCACGGGACATGAAATTAGAATAAGAGATTAGCGGCAGTTCATTAATAAAAAAATTTAAAATAAATTTCTAGCCAGTTTTCATTTAGATAGACCACCTCCACAAATTATAAAAGCATTAGTCCCACACATAATAAATCATTATCGTGACACCTTACACAATAGGAAGTAACCCTACTACTTTACTTCCCAAGGAGAACTTTAAAGTGAACATTATATAGTTAACCCAACAAAACACATTCATACAAGAATTAGATATACCAAAACTATAAAATCCGTACACCAGACGCATGTACAGAAAAAAAAAAAAAAAAAGAGTAATATCACTTAAAAGCTTGACGATAAAATAACTAAAAGAGACCTAATGTTGACTCACAAACTGGAGAAATAAATAAAATTAGTTGTACCCACTAGAGACACGCAAGCAACCATCACAGCATACAGAATGATTTAGTGAGCAGCAGTGGCAGCAGCAACAACAATAAAGCCTTAGTCCCAAGACTTCCAACATAGGTCGGGGTCGGCTAACATGAATCCATCATCCGAATCCTTCAGGGTCCGCCAATACGGTCAAAGGTAAATAAACAAAGTAAAAGAAAATAGATAAATGATTTATACTCTTTTTTCACTCTACCTAATTCCAATAACACAGACATGAATCAAAATGAATTAGTGAGCCTCTAGCCAAAATAAATTACCTTTGCATTGGGATGGAAGAAAAGCAAGCAGAAATCAGGAAGCACTTGGATGGTTGAAACAACCTGGATTTGTGAGAAATTTAAATTATTTATTATTTCTTCTCAAGATAAGGGACCAGCTGATAATGGGATGATTGAAGTAATTCAGGGGCATATTCATTTGATTACATATGTTAAAGTTGCCCTCTTGGGACGAAAGGTAGACTTTCGTTGGCATTAACGGCTGTCCAGGACTATTGTCGATGTCTTCGTAGATATGTTATTCATACTTCAGAGCAAGTGCAAACAGGGGTACGTGTTGGTAAGGCAGACACAGCCATTTTGTGAAACATGTTATTTTTGTCGTCTTAAATGAAGTGCGGAAGTTTAGAGTTGCCAAATTGAAGTGCCAAAGTAACACAACTTTACAGCCTTTACCCTTTTATGTGTTTTCAACAATGACTACATGTTTCAGTAAATCTTAAAAAGTCGCAACACATCATGTGTAACTTACTTGAAGGGAGATAGCATCTGTAAGAACTTTCTCGGGTAAAGAAGGATCATCATTGACGAGAGTCTTTTGAACCAAAGCACGAACAACACACTATAAAGGAAAGTCACAACACAGATGAGAATCAGACTAAAATCTGACATGTAATATTCCTTTTGTTATTATTGAATTGCCTCTTTCAAAACCTGAATTTAGACATAGCAATCGACTTTTTTGTAGACATCAATAGTAGCATGGGTAACAAAAAAAGTTAGGAGAATGTACATAAGAGACAGTGATTCAGTGAAACCATCAGCAAATAGAAAAGATGGTGAAACAAAATGGAACACTTTCATGCTTCTAGCATCCTTATAATTCGACTAATGTGAAGATAGATGGGAAAAAAATAGTTTGTTCAGAAAGCAGGCATGCCTTTTTTTAAAGTGGTGCATGGTTAAAGACATCATGTCTTGTAGCTACTTATTAAAACAGCGATGAAATCAATCAAAGGCAAAAGAATCAGCAAGGAAAAGTAGGCTACAGATACTTCTTTCTTGAAGAGTCACAAATTAGCAAGATGGACAAGCCTAAACCTAACAGTCCAATAAAAAAACACCACCACCACTGCACCACCACCAACAATAACAATAATTATTTGGATACAATTGTTGGAGAGTAGTGGGGAGGAGAGAAGAGGATTGGAGAGAATGTAAAAGGAAGGAAGGAGAGGCGGGGGAAAATGTAATTAATAATGTTCTCCTTTCAAAGTTTCCTCCCTCTTTCCATCCCTTCCATCTAAAATTCCAAACAAAGACTTGTTTCCAAAATAACTTAGAAATTGATTTCCTTTGTTTTTAAAAGGTGTGAGTCACCCATGAGCACTTAGATCAACGGGCAAGGGGTTGTTCTAGGTTAACTAGAGGTCTCGTGTTTGAGCCCTGTGAATGCAGTAGTGTTAAACTCATGAGGGAGAGCTTTACTGCCCTAGTGGTCCTACCCGGCTCGTATTCGGAAAATTCGAATGGTCTACACCAAAAAAAAGGTGTGAGACACACTGTGGCGACAAGAACCAGAGCTAGTGAGGCGCAAAGAAGGAAGTGAAGGCCTAAAACATACAGGATCCACCGACAGAAATATGGATTTGCATGGCAATACGCATTGTTTGTTGCGCGTTACGCACAAGGTACTCCTAAGGTCCCCGAGGGTATAAGATAGTGTGTTACTAAGTCTTAAGCTTAAGCGCACTTAAGGCACTCTCATTTGAACTAAGTCATTAACATAATTTAACATTTGAGGCCTTCAATAAGAGAAAAATCAATGACCAGAAATTAAAACATTAATGGCAAATAAAATAAGAGGTATTAAGAAAAATAACAGCTTCAAATAAATATAAGGTGAACACAGATCATAAAAGTGCGGAAAACGTTCAAGGAACAGATAAAGCATTTAAATGAGACTAGTAAAAATAGCACCACTGCGCAATAAATTTAATGGTACCTGGCCGGATTCATTTTTTAAAGCTAGATATCTTTCCCAGCCCACGGCGGGTACTTCACGATCATGTGGTTCAGCCCATGATGCCAGGTCTTCACAATTTTCCAACTCCCATTGCAAAGGAACCGACGAGGAGTTAGCAAAGGCTTTGCCTGACATACTAATCCCAACTGCAGATACTCTAATGGTCCGTCCATTTGCTACGGTTACAGGTGTGGAGCGAAGACGTCCAGCACCACGGTCAGCTAGGATAGCATTTTGTATAATATCCAATTTGTTGACTGCAAATGTTACATGTTATAATGAAGATAAGGTAAGCAGAAGCCTTGTATCTCAGCTGAAAGTAAAACACGGAAATTTTTTAGAAGAGAAAGCACCATGTTTACATGTTTTCTTCATCTTTATTCTTTAGTAAATAGATGAGAGCTTACAGTCTTGTCTTTCTCAATTTGATAATAACTAAGATTTTATACTCTTTGGCGCTCTCTACACGGAGCAGTGCAGTTTTTAAGTCATGGATACTGAATAGTATTATTAGTTTCTTGCACAAATATTTACTTTTCTTTCCCATTGAGGCCAAATTTTCCTCTGCACGTCACGTTTACCAGAATACCAGCTACCAAATGATTTTTTTTTTATACATGCTATACTATTAATAGATAAATGAATAGAACAGATCAGTAACTTAGCCAGTCCTTGCATAAGTCAATTTGTATATAGCAGATGTCAATCAAAAAGACATGACAAAATCGGTAACCCACACAAAACCATGGGTGAACTTATTAAAAAAAAACAGTGGTCGGAGGATAAGAGACGAACCAGGTTCATCAGCTAGCACCACAATCGAAGAAGGAAGGCTGCATTCAAGATGCAACCTGGTCTTAGCTACGACAGGTTGTGGATGGTCATCTCCAATCAAATTCCCACGTTTGAAAATGACTGTCTGGAATAGAATAAGAAAAAGGGACAAGGATTTCTCAATTCATATAGTAAGGAAAATTTGACATAAAATAGTTATATTTAATTATTAAAAAAAATGAACTTACGAAGTTTCCAGCTTTTTGGCATACTATTCTGTATCCATTTTCTCCCAAGATAGGGACTCGGTAAACAAGGCCTTTGATGTTATGAGGAGACCGTTCATAAAGGATATCAACAGTTTCAACAAAATCAACTCCTTTTCCCCACTTTCTGGGTCCTCCAACAAGTATGACATCTAAGGAGGCTCCGGGTACAAGAAATAATTCATCTAAAATCCCAGATCGATCACTGTTTCCAACTTTCTCCAAGTCAAACCAATAACCACCAACCTTATTACCATCCCCAGCTTGATGTACAGTAACTGGTAAAAAGGAGGCAATCGAAGCAGATGCCTTCAATACAATGTGCTTGCTGAAACCAAAATCAATAGGCTTTGAAAAGGTTGCATGCAAAATTGCTTGACCAGGACTAGAGGCATAAAGAGAGATCCAGGAACAAGCAGCTTTGTAACCAACGTCGGAACGTTCAACTTTCTTCAGCTGATTCTTGTGAAATGAGTCCCAAGTGTTATTGAGTATTACAAACAAATCGCTTCCAGTTGACCACTTTATGGATAAATGGAAAGCATCACACTTATGAAAATAGTCACCTGCAAGGGTTTGAAATTATATAACATAAACAAAAATTTGCCAATCATCAAGTACAACACCTTCAAGCAAAAGTTATCAGGGGTCGTTCAAGGGTTGAGTCGTAATACCATTTGATGCTTTCATAGCAACAGCAGCATAAAGGTTCGACTGGACAACAGTCTCTACAGGAAACTTTGGCAGCATAACCATAGATGAAGGAATGGCAACCTCAATCATCACCTGTGATGAGATTAAATACAAAGGAGTAATAAGTAACTAAAGACACAAATAACCATTTCAAAGTCACGAATATGAATCTCAATGTGAAAATTTTCAATCAAGGGAACCATTAAAAGCAAGAAAAATTATTACGTGGTACGTACAAGGTAAAACTAAAACTCTAATAGGAAAAATTAGCATATTTGGCAAATAGAATTTTTCACATCTTTAAAGTATACAGTGGACTATTGGTATTTTTGCTTCCTCATAATTATAAAAAAAAAATTACTCCCATGTGATAAAAGGGATAAAGCCTCGGAATAAATAGTATTCCACAACATCAACCAACAAAATTTCATCTACCAGACCAAGTAATGGTAAGATGGATTTCTACTTGTAACATACTCACATTCTAGCACCATAAGTACATAAACAGCAAATCACTGTTTACACATCTCACAGGGTCACAACTCACAACCATAGAATTCATCGGTTAACAGTTAACACCAATATATAATTGTTTGCATGACTTAATGCCATGAACAAGTCTATTGCATAAAACATGATAAATATCACGAATCATCAAGAACAAAAGCCTATTTTAAATGTATCTCCTTAAGGGACACTATACAGTGTAATCGTAGAATTTAGAACCCAGAAATCATGTGTAAAAAAAAAGTAACAGTATAGTTGTATTTAAAAGTTGACACCTCATCAAAGTTGAGACTGTCATATATTGAGACAACTTTAACAGAAGCTTTCCCAGGTCTCTTGGCCTGGACAACACCCATACCAGATACAGATACAATGCTATCATCAGAAGAAAGCCACTTATAATCAAAAGATGTTTTTCCACAACCTACAAAAACAAGAAGAATGAAAGTTAAGACTCACAAAAACCAGCATAAAAAAGACGACAATATATTAGAAGACTGAGCAAGTGGGATAGGGTAGAAACCTCCCACGGCATATAGCTCTGCCTCTTGATAAACATCTGGCGACCAAGGAAGCAGAAGAGAAGACAATGACGTATTCCTTCCTTCATCAACAGACCTCAATTGTTCACAAACCATTATTTCTTGCACAACGTTCATAACCTGTAGCCAAATGTCCACATTTAGGATTCATGAGTCTCAAAAGGGAAAAGGTGGGTGTAAAAAAAAATAAAAGTAAAAACAAGCTAAAAACACAAGTTCAGCTACATATTGGTAGCTTAAGTGGTGGCATGGTGCCCCCTGAAAGAAAATTTAAATGCCACTATTAATTTCTTACTAGATTTCATGCCCGTGCGATGCACGGGTCTACGTTAATGTCATTTTCGTAATTTTCCTATAACAGTTAACTTATAAAAATAAACTTTTGAAGTTTTAAAATTATAATAAAATATACTCCGTAATTTTTTAAAAAATAATATTGATATATTGATTCAACTTATTCTATTTTAAACATATGTTATCAACCTTATCGGGACTCAAGTTATATTTGATCTATATTATGACTCAATAAATGATTCAAAGTACCTAAGAATTAAGCTCTTTAAGACAATGTTTAAGAAACTCAAAAGATTTTGGGTTGATCACCTCACCTTATGTTAATTGTTCGATATGGAGCAATTCTACTATTTATAGTTATTAGTATATTCGGCACACATATATTGTTTTTCAATGTGAGATATATAACATACTAAGAATTACACAAAGTATATGCAAATAATATGAAATTCTATACTGTAATGATAGCATTGTTTTTTACCACGAATCTAATTATATTATTTTCATAACTAATACAAAATTTTAAGAGCTCTCTAAAACAATACTCTCTCCGTCTTAATCATTTGTTTGCGTTTGATTAAAATACTCCTAAAAAAAGGCAAACAAATAAATGACCGGGACGAACGGAGTATTTGAGAAACTTAAATGACTTTGGGTTCATCTCTAAGTTTCAAGGACGACTGTTATTTATAATCGCGTGATCATCCCAGCTTATGATATTTCTTCGATGTGGGACAGTTCTTCTATTTATACATATTATATTCACCACACTTACATTACTTTTCAATGTGAGACAAATAACAAATTTGGTAGTTACCATTAAAATTATTATATATGATACTTTCCTAAATTAATTTTGATGATGTAAATTTCATTAAGGTAGAAATAATAATACAAACTTTTAAAATCTCTGAAAGATAATACTTGAAAGATTCAAAAGATTTTGGGTGAATATCTAAGTTGAAAGATGACTCATTTTCACTATAGTTTTTGTGAACTGAATGTAAAAAATTTTATATACAAATTATAAACACCACTTGAATATAATATAGGAAATGTATATTGAGATAAATAAAATATTTTTCACTTTATTTTTTAATGATATTTTCCTAAATTAATTTTTGATGATGTAAGTTTCACTAATGTGGATACAAATTTTTAAGAGCTCTCTAAGATAGTATTTAAGAGACTCAAAAGATTATGGGTTGATATCTAAGTTCCAAGGATGAATCTTATTTATAATTATAGGATCACCCTAGCTTATGATATTTTTCTGATATGGGACAATATACTATTTATACGTAATATATTTACCACACTTGTATTATATTTCAATGTGGGACAAATAACTTATTAAGTAGTACACCATCAAAATTATTACTTATATAGGATATTTTCTTAAATTTTCTAAATTAAGTTTGATTATGTAAATTTTACTATTGTGGAATTAATAATACAAAATTTTAAAGGTTCATTAAACCAATACTTAAGAGACTAAATGACTCCTATTTATAATCATGATTAGTATATATATTTTCTACAAATACATTATTTTTCAATGTAAGACTAATAATACATTAAGTAGTTTATCATCAAAATTATTATTTATGATAATTTTCTAAATTAATTTTTAATAATGTAAATTTAACTATTGTGACTATTATAATTCCATTTTGTTAAGAGCTCTCCAAAACAATAATTAAGAGTCTTAAAAATTGTAGGTTTATACTTAAGTTCAAGGATGACTCATATTTATAATCATAGGATCACCCTATGTTATAATAATTTTTCAATGTGGGACAATTTCCAATTTATAAGTAACATATTCACCACACATACATTATTCTTCAATGTGGGACTAATAACAAACTAAGTATTACACCATCTTTTTTCATATAATATTTATTGCTTAACTGTTACTAAACTGTTATATTAATGTTAGAATAATAAAAAAATATTTTAAATGCCATTTATTAAATTTTTAAAGTCATTTATTAACATAACAATATCAAAAATTAGTTTAAAAGCTCGTACGATGATCATATTTATGATCACTCCACTTTATGATAATTTTTTAATGTGGTACAAATTTTGATATTTATAGGTAGTAAATTCACAAGTCACGATACCTACATTGTTTTTTTCAATGTGGAACAAATAACACATTAAATAGTTTACCATCAAAATTATTATTTATGATACTTTTCTAAATTAATAATTAATGATGTAAATTTCACTATAGTGAAAATTATAATACAAATTTTAAGAGTTTTGTAAGACAATATGTAAGAGGCTCAAAAAATTTTGGGTTGAAACTTTAATTCCAAATATGATTCCTATTTGTAATCATAAGATCACTCTCCTTATGATGATTTTCTGATGTGAGACAATTCTACAATGTAGAGGTAATATATTCACCACAACTAAATTATTTTTCAATGTATGGCAAATAATATACTAAAAATTACACCAAATATGTTCAAATAATATGAGTTTTTATACTTTTCAGGGTTTTTTTCACCACGAATCTAATTATATTATCTTCATAATTTTTTTTTACAATACTTCAATTTTTTTAATAATACCTTTTAAAATTAATTTTTGATGATGTAAATTTAACAATTGTGAAGATAAAAATAGACAAACTTTTAAGAGATCTCTAAGACAATACTTAAGAGATTTAAAAGATTTTAGTTTGTTACATAAGGTCCAAGAATGATTCCTATATTTAATCATAGGATCTCTAAGACAATATTTAAGAGATTCAAAATTTTTGGGTTGATACATAAGGTTTAAGGATGACTTCTATTTATAATCATAGGATTACCCACTTTATTATTTTTCCAATGTGGGAAAATTCTATTATTTATATGTAATATTTTTAGCACATCTACATTATTTTCCAATGTGGGACAAATAATAGTTATGAATTTAACTTTTACTTAAAGAGTTTCTAAAAAGTTGAAAAGTTGATAATATTATTAGGAAAATAATTAATTTAAAAAATATAATCAAAATTTAAGAGTTTAACCCTAACTTGAAAAGTATATGTATGAATATAATGTTGAAAAGTTGATAATATTAAAATTCAATCTTTATATAATATAATATATTTTATTTAATATTTAATTAGCCTAATAAAATTATGTGTAAGGTAGTTTTATGAATAAAAAATAAAATAGTATTTTGAAATAGTTGGAGACTCTCTCGTTGCCTGAAAAAAGCCTCTTTTATATATATATATTGATTACTGGTAGTAATGAGCAAATCATAAGACATATCTCGTCTGCAGGGAATATAACTGGGCATGAGAGCTATTCTTTCATACTTTGAAAAAATTCACACGGTAAGTCATGGCTCATCAGTTTAAATCGTTTTTCTGTAGAGCTCTACAAAGCTTATGACGTTATGTGGGGTTTTTCAAGGACCCGCTGGTCATGTGTTAGGAGGCTATTTGGATTCCTTTTGACTGCCCTTAAGCTACAAACTGTAGCAGATCCAGCGACTGAGAGGTTGCCGCTTAAGCAAGTAGGTTGGGAATCCAACCTCTCCTCTAGGGGGATGGTGACAATTCTATGGGTGGGCCTATTTACCTTCTGTATATCTCCAAATTTGATGTGGAAGTTAAATAACACTTCTAGTGACCTTACAAAAACGGTAAATAGGGAAGCTGTGTCAAAGATTGGTTCATATAAGGCGCTTCTGCAATTTGAATAGTGGTACATGTACAAGAATTTCAAGCTACCCCTGTGTCATTTACCGTTTAAAAAAAGGTATCTCATAAAAACGGTAATTTTTTGGCTGCGACAAACAGTACTTCAAAAATTGAAAGTTGGTATTCCTAGCAAAACCAACCCAGCCTGAGAGTGGTCCGATAAGAATGACTCGAGATCCGAAACACAAATCTTAAGGATCCACCCTTGAAGATCCATTTCAAAAAATTATATGAGTCCAAGAGTCCTAAGTTTCTTTTCTGAAGCTTTCATATATTTGGAGCCATATGTTTCACCAACATGGAAACCTGACCTTTCTTCTTTTTGCATTGATAGTTTGAATTCATAAGTATACATCTCTCATTTTATTGGACATCACATTTAGGCGTCACCCCCATGATGTCGTTTTGTAGATGGTGTCGCCTCTATGCTATCCTTTTGTACATGGGCGTCATCGTCTTGATATCCCTTACTAATTTTATATCTTACTTATCAAAAAGAAAGAGAACATATTGGAAGGGACATTAAGACCGTGACCGTTTCAAGTAATCTCTCATACCAAATTTCCTAATATACAAATCCAAATTTTCTTTCTATAATAGGTTTGACTGTATGACAGTAGGTCTTTTGCCACATGTCATGAGCACTTGTTGCCTCTTATTTTGCTCTAGTTTCGACTTGCTCTGCTTGTGATACTAAAGAAGCTGAAACTCAGTTACCCTTGATAGCACACATTTTTGGATATCAATTACAAGGCACGCTCCATTAAGAGAGGATTCTCTGTGAAGTTTGACAGTCATCTCGATAAACATTTGGGAATTCTAAGTTTTTGAGAAACTCTTACACTCTACTTGTATGCTTTTCTTCTTTTCCCCTTAAAATAAAATTTATTCTAGACTAACCCAAAAAAAAATGTAGCACTTTTATTGTGCCAGTTAGCGTCAATATGGGGAGAACATAGCACAAAAGTAATGAAATATTCACCTCCTTTCTTTCAGGGTGACTGGTATAGTAAGTTAAAGAAGCTGACAACTTTCCAAGTCCTTGTGCAGTAGGCTCCAGCATTCTTGAATTCTGCCACCCATATTTGGCTGCAGTACTATCTGGCACAGAAAAATTTCTCCAATACTCTGGCTCATAATAATCTAGATTCACATCTTCATTCTGCATTCAAATACACTAGCACAATTTATATGTGTAACATAATAATCCGAGATAGAAAAGGAAGGTTACTGGTTTAAGCCACGGGGCTGAATAGTCAAAATTAGTCTCTCTGACTACTAAATACTGGGCAACGCACTAATCTCACAAATGAAGAATAAGGTACATATAAGAATAGAAGGTGAAAATATTTCCGTATGCATGTTCACATGAACTAATAAAAGGAACAAGAAAAAAAAATGACATGAAAATAATAACCCTCCAATAAATGGGAGAGCGATCTTAAAATATACAAGCACATCCGGTAAGAAAACACGGAATGCAGAATTTCGGCTTGATCTAGTAATGTTCACATGTTTAATTGTTTAATTGTTTGATAGACTAAACTGATTCTTAAGAAAATATATTAGTAACAAAGACGATAGAGAACACGAAAAGTATAAGTACCGGTGTAGTATGAATTACTCGAGCAGTAGGCCCTCGGGAAAACACCTTCAATTCAACAAGATAAAGTCTGCCAATAACAACGAACCAACACCCATTTGACACTATGGGTTCTGCCCCCTTCAAAGGAACGCCATTAATAGACATGGGTGACAAGAATAAATATATATGATCTGGCACGACTACATGTAGAGATGATATCTGGACATGTCCCGCAACCCTGATATCTTCAACTACAATACTTGTTTCCCCTAGGTTCATTGCATGCACTATGCCCATCAAAGAATCCACTTGAGCAATGGATGAATTTGTTGAAGACCAGCGGTGAAATGGAGAGGGCAAAGGCACCACTGAAGGACAAAAAACCTCACTGTCATGAAACAATTTATCAAAGGAATCAAAAGATAACCTCCTTGCAGAAATTATGCATACACGCTTACATGTTTAACAGTGGACCAATAAAAGCCAAAGAACGGGCTACGAGGATCATTTTGGGAAAGCGCTTAGATTCAGAGGCACATCTTGCAAAAGTGGAGGAAAACTCTTAAAGCGTGTTTGTTCCATGATGTGATTGAAAAGAAAACGAAGTAAGAAGAACAGAAGGGAAGGGAAAGGAATAAAAGGTTGTCCCTCTGATCCACAATGTTCCCCCCACATTCCATTTTGGGACACTTTTTTCAATTCAGTCCTCTTTGGGTATGCATTATGGCAAAATGACCACCAAACTATCCTTATTAAGCCTAACTTATTTCCATAATGTAACTATTAACATATAACCTGACGCGTTTATAATTAAATAACCCAAAACCAATTAAAACCTTCACCAGCCCTCCCCCCACCATAAGCCATCCCCCTCCTTTCCCCTCCCTAACAACCACCTCTCCTTCCCACACATGTCGCACCTCCCCAACCACTTAATCAACGTAGTCAACCACCATAAGAGATAAGACCACCAAATATCTTCTCCTTCGCAAGGTATTGTTCCTCTTCATCTTCATCTTCATCTTCGGCAACCCTGTTTCCCTCCCTTGTAGCCGACAATCTCATTGTCTACCCTCGTCGCTGACAACCTTCCGATGCTTCCTCTCATCGACCACACATAAGAGTCCAAGATGAGCGATCCAGCATGCTCCTCCCTCATCTCTCTTCGGCAATATCCATCTTTATCTCTCCTCCCCTAGCCACCAGCATCATTCCCTTGCCAGCCACTTCTCGCCAACGCTCATGCCACTTCTTCTCCATCTCCAACCACAGAGCCTCCTTCCAAACCACCCAACAAAAGCCAGACAAATTGACAAATCTCAAATGTAAATAAAATGAATTTTGCACTCCCCAGTAATGTATCTGCTGGTGGCAGCCAGTGGTTGGATCAGTGGTGGCTTTCCTCTCTAATGAAGTAGGTACACCAATCACTGTTTAATGCCAACACTCACTTCTAACTTGAGACAATGATCCCACCAAAAGACACGATTCCATGGTAACAAGGCCAACTCAGATATGGCTGTAATTGTAAAAACATGTGTCTAGAAATGTGAACTTTTAGTTGGATTTACATGTTAGCAATCGATGTTCTCTTCTTACAGCCTCATTTTTCATCAACACACACCACAGTAATTTAGGTCATATTGGTGATATTTTGAACTATTGGTCGCAGCTGGCAGAAATACCAATATGTAACATACCAGCCACATTTTCATGCAATCATGCTGTGGAACAATCTAGGGGATCTCCACATCATAAGCACAGTAAGTCAGTAACAAAGATAAAATACCACGCAAATCAATATATGTAAGAAGGCATGGGATATTATAGATGAAATCATGAAAGGTCCAGTGTAAGTAGTTATGTGACCGGAAAGAACTGCCATATTCCATGTCTCAACCATCAGATGAGCAACGAAACAACATAATCAAGTTAGATAAGAAAAAGAACCTTGAGGAATGTTGCCACGAATGACTTTAAGGCTATAAGGCAGTGCAGCACCAACAAGAACAAGGACGGGAGAAGGAGGATCTAGTGACATAGCTTCTGCTACTGTTAAATAAATCTTATCTGTCATGTTATCATACTCTCCTTCAAGCAAGCGAACTGAGACAACTTCCTGGCCTATTTCAGTTCCCTTGACTACCAAAAGGTCTGAATGCACCCCCTGCACAGAAGTCATATTAGATTAGGAATTCACACAGAGAACACCTAGACCTCTACAGAGGATGGTAGACAATAGGCATACACTATCTTCAAGCTTTGTCTGAATTTCTAGATCACCACAATACCCACTGCAGTCGCTTAAGGGAGAATCGTTCAGGGGGACATGGACAAGGTGATGAAGTGAATCACGTGACCCATCACTTTCAGGCATCAGCTGCCACAGGAACCGCAATCCCACCAATGATGAGAAGACATTTTCTGCAGAGCAAATCTTATGTGAAGACTAATGTCCAGAATCCAGATAGTATTGATGCAAATTTACAAGAGAACAACTAAACATCAGACGATTGAATAATTCCTCTGTTTAATAATGTTCTTTCCATTCTAAGTGTAAATAGTGACATTTTGATTGTAAATATGTTTAAAAGGTAAGAATATAATAATGTGATACAAAGATATTTACATACGTTATCAGGAGAAAATTTCCCCAAATTATATATTTAACAAAAAAGTTAATACGTTAGTGTGAAATAATTTAGTCAAATTACCATCTTCCGGACCGCATAAAGTCAAATGGGAAAACATTACTAGAGGGGTACTAAGATAACAAAAACTAAAGTATTATTACAGTTTTTTAGAGAAAAAACTTCCAATTCGAGAAGACTACAACATATTGAAATAGTTCATATTAGTAGCAAGTGATTCTAACTTTCCAACATGGTTACATGCATGAAACAAGTATGCAAAGTAGTTATTTTATCAGGTACTCATCAACTTATCACATAAAAGCTGCAAAGACCTAAGAGTGACCATGTGCAGTGACTACTTTAAAAAACCACTGTATCATCAGCATTTGAAAGTTACCTTGGCTATCAAAAGCACGGACACGTAAAGTCGCAAGACCGTCTAAATCAAGTTTAACCGAGCTGTGAAAAATCTGGATCCTAGTAAACATATCAATGTACACTTTACAGCGAACAACCATTCCTGTGAAAACATCAGCAGCATAGATTGCTGTCTCCTTTCGTCCAGCGTAAGGAGCAATTGATCTTAGCCGAGCACTAGTTGAACAATGATTGCTTTCATTATACTCAGGCACAACAGATAAGATGTCGTGATGATCCCATGACCTATTGAAAATCAAAGTAAAAAGATAATTAAAAACTTCACATCTCTCTCTTCCTCAATTCTATTAGCCTTTTTTATATATATTTACACGTGGACATGGTGATGGCGAAAGAAGGAGAAGCGAGAAAAATCAGTTGCACTATCTAAACTACGAAAATATACTCCAAAACTCAGATATACCTAACCTGTTTGCTGGGTTTGCTTTTTTAGACACTAGATAAATGGCTCACTGAACTCTCTATGGTTCCTGTACTATAAAGTAACCGAGTACCGTTCCATTTTCCAATGAAGTATTCACTTTTCATCATGAGTAATTCCTAAACAGCCTCTGTGTGGTTTTGACAGAGGTTAAGGTTGTGCAAGTTCGACCCGCCTTACCCATCCAAATCCAAGGGATTAGGATAACGTTGTTTCTGCCATTTAAATGACAAAATAAATATACTGGATCAAGAAATATAAAAGCCATTGTTTACAAGCCCCAGACGTTGAAAAGACGATAAATCACTCAAACACTAATTTTAACTTTTAAGTGAATAGGAACAGAACATAGGCTTATAGCACGCCATCATCGTAGAGCACCAAGTCACCACGGAGTGGTACAACAATGCACGACCAAAATAGCTCACCCACAAGCCTCAACCTAGCCTATTATTAACCAAAACTCATATAACAGCCAGAAAACCCGACACTCAACATCAACATTATTCAACAATCATCAGTGAACATCAACAAAATCACTCTAATACCTATGAAGCTAGGTTATTATTAACCAACATCAACATTATTCGACAATTGTCAGTTAATATCAACAAAATCACTCTAATACCTATGATTCTATGAAGCTAGGTTATTATTAACCAAAGCTCATATAAAAGCCAGAAAACCCGATACTCAACATCAACATTATTCGACAATTGAAAGTTAACATCAACAAAAACACTCTAACCCACAACACAATAAACTTCTATCGAATTCGAGCAAACAAATAATACACTTCCCTAACATTTCAAACATAAACACTTAATTAAAACAATAATTAAACCATAATTAGCAAATTAAAGCAGTTAAAAAAAACGAAACGAACCATTTGAAGCAACCATCACTAGCAAGAAGACGATACTCAACAGGGTGCGTCATTTTAGGGGGTAAAAGGATGTTGACGTCAGCAATGTGGGGCCCAGAAAGAGATTGGGCGCCATTGTTGAGTGTACTGAGCATGAAGATAAAGACAACAAGTAGTGAAGTATAGAGTAACATGTTGAATTAATTGAATTAAACCCAAAAATTTCCAGAAATGAAGAACACTATAACTAATTAACGCATTTTTAAGTGAGTTTAATTGGGGAAAGTGAGTTTGAGGGTTTTGGGAGGGGTTTGATTTAAAAATGGAGGGTTTTGGAAAGTAAGCCGAAAGTTTAGCGAAAAGGAATATTTTCGTGTTATACTCGTAAAATAATCTGGTTTTAAATTTGTTAATGGTATACGTAATTGCTCTTTTATAGACAGATTTTACTCTTTCATGGACTAATTTCTCATTAATTTCCACCCCTACCCTTTTCCCAAAAGAGAGAAAAAAATCTCTTCTTTCCCATTCAACTCAAAAGTTTATCAAAATTTTACTAAAATCAACAATTATGTATCCAAATTTACATGTTATCAATTAATAGTTTCATTTATATTATTAAATTTCAATTCATTGTATCAATTTAATAACACACATCATTTTAGGGATTTTTTATATATGAAATTAGGGTTTTATGGGAAGGGGTGGCAACAAAGGAGGTGGCTGGTGGCGGAAAGGGAGGGCGACGGGTCGGTATCATAGAAGGCGGGTGGTAGACGAGTATGGGCGAGGGACGCACATCGGCGGTTATCAGAGGGGTGGAGGTGCCGAGTGCCGACGGTTAGGCAACAGGGGCGGGGGAAGGGTAGTGCAACCGACCCAAGACTGTCATACATGCGGACGGGCAGTGGTTGGACTCAGGTCTGGGAGGCCGTGAAGCGGATGGGCAGTGGTGTTGACGTGGTGGAGCAGGAGATGGTTGGGCATGGCGGCAGTGGTGGTGTTTGTGAGGCAGGGGAATGAGTTTGAAAGAGAAAAACTTGAAAATATGGTGATAAAATTAGAGGGGTAAAATGGTCAATTTTGTCCATAAAAGAGTAAAATGTGTCCATGAAAGAGCATAACCCTCTGGTTAAGACGGATATATCGGTATTAAGATAAAAATAGGTTATATATACTACCTAATATTCCATCTATTTTTCCCTATTTTCTCATTGGTCCATTTGTGTTTTCTTCCATATTTCCATTTTTGGAGGTGATATTGTGTGTTTTGTGTGATCCATATTTAATTGCATGTGGGGTATACTTTTTTGTGTGGTGCAAATTTATTTCCTTAATTCTAGAGCTTAAATGAAAAGATAATAATTTTCTTTTCTATAAAGCTAAGTCTTTTAAACTCCTCTCATTGGTCCCTTATTTTTAAGAAATGAAATGCCATTTTTTTCCTTTTCAATGTTTCTTCCTTAATGTAGGGTCAGCTTATTTTTTTTTCTTTTATTTTTCTTTTTCCTCAACTCTACCTATTTCTATAGAATTCAATCTACAACCTCCAATTATATCAATTATACAAATACATACAATCAACTATGCAAAAATTCATATATGATATTGCAAATAAATTATGGACATCAACAACAAATTAGAATTGAAAATAATAAATAGATTGATACTTGAGAAGTTAGAAATATCAAACCTTGGAAAATATTGTTAGAGAATAAATTAACCAAAAATTTACATAATTTTATTTGGTCAAATCAATGCTTAAAAATAACTCATGCCTTATTTTTGAATATTCGTAAGTTTTAGATTATTTATACACTTTGTAGTTCGTAACACACTTTACATCGAATCTCCTGTTATTGACTTATTTATACTGTCACAGCATTGAACACATAAACACACACTAATTTATATGCTTATATATTCAATGATAATGCATGTCATTACGACCCGTGCAAAATTGCACGGGTTTAAAACTAGTACATAAATAGGAGGGAGTACATCATTTATTTGTATAGATAAGACAAGTCTGTTTGCTAATATCTATGCATTTTGTTTTTTGTCTTATCTATGAAAGTGGTAGTTGTTTAATCCGTCTTAAGCTTAAGACAGATATTGACCGTCTTAAATAAAAATTTGTGATCTTTGTTAATCTAGGAGTTATTGAGTGACCATTTTTAGAGACGGTGTATCCCTTTTGTTATTAAATTTTGATTCATAATGTGTCTTTCATTTGGTTCATGTTATCATTATAATCGCATCTATTTTGGGAACCATGAGGAGCGGCCCACAGAGTCATGGAGCCGATTTTCCACAACCGCTCCATATAAACAACCACCTCCAAACATTGACATCACCACCCCGAACTCAAGTAACACATGCCACAATCATACCATAATATACATCAATCAATCAATCATATACACATAAACTAAGTAGGGAAATCCTACCTTTACGCAATCCAAGTACATACACATCCACGACAAGCCACATAGCACAAATCACTTAATTGCCCACAATATCAATCACTAGGCTAATTTATTAATCAAAACTTATAGGAGACTCATTAATTGAAACGATAATTGTGTAGCGATGACAACACGTGACACCCTTCTCTATCAAATCTCATCGCGAGTCCAGCCTAGAGGCTAAGGAGTATAGTCTAAGATTATGTTGGGAGTTTTGGGTTTCTAGGGTTTGAGAGCAAGGAAAAAAATAAATAAGAAAATAAAATGGAAAATATTACATGAAATCCAATTTAAATGACGCGGCTCTGACGCGAAACCACCGAGTAGGTCGAGAAACACTCGGTCAAGTTCCTCGTCCTGAATCCCTAAGCTTCAACCCTTAAACAATGTCCTACGGAAAGTGGGTATTACAATTACAAATAGAGACGGAATTTGCGATGGAATATGATCCGTAGCTAAAAGTCTTGTTGCTAATTTTGCTACAGAATTGGCTACTAATAATAGCTACTAGATACGAAGTGGCTACTTTTGCGATAATAATAGAGACAAAATGTATAGTAGCTAAATTAGCTAGTGACTGAATTAAAGACTAATTTAGTTGTTGCTAAATTAGCAACTAAGATGTTAGTATCTAAGTTGTCTAAAATACAATATAGTTAGGCCCTCGCTCTCAAAGCGAGACATGATTTATATATACTAGTGTGATCTAATAACCTAATAAAATCAAGGGAAGTCACTACAATTCTCTTTAAAAAGACAATGCCACGGTTTACAATTATGGTATTTCATCCCATAAACACATTATTATGTTCGGCTTTATTCATAATAAAGTTTTCAGTACTATAAATTAAACTAGTAGTATATTTTCTCGTCCTAATTGTTTGTTTATTACCTTTAACTAAAATACTCATCATAAAAAAATATAAAATGTAAGTAAATGACCAAGACAAAGGAGGATACCACAAGGCCATCTTTAATCAGCTTCCACCACAAATACTTATACACAAGACGATTATCTCATTATGAGACAAGTCTTAGTTACTTGATGAATGCTAAAATTACATTATTATACATATCGATAAGTAATAAAATCACATTTTTCGAATAAAATAGTTTCATATTGATAAGACATAATCCAATTAGTTGGTCATCTTGATAAAACCAAAATGCTTTGCATTTGAAGACTTGGTTAAGGTCTTAAGATCGGAAACCACCCAACACGCAGAAGTCTCTTGATGGTAAAAGTAGCCGAGACACTTACAATCTAAGGTACACTTATTCTCACACAAACTTAGTGTAACGGGTTTTTGTCCATTAGTGTACTTACTATTAAAATGTTCAACTCCCTTAACCTTATAATACGTAACATTGGCTCCGCCACTGCACCCAACCAACTTCGGAGGCATACACTTGTCCGTCCATGGCATAAGGCCCTTAGGGGACGGACATGCTACACATACGTCTTTGTCACAAACTCCGTAATTCCCACATTTTTCAGGTAACTGACACTCACTTTCTTGTTTATTACTCGTTAAACCTCCCATAGTAAATAATTTAAATCCAACAATCCAAAACGAATCTTCAGAGTCTTGACGATAAGCATAAATCTTTAGATTACCATCCATTTCAATCCTAAGAAACATTGTCAAGAAAGTATAATCAGGAGATGGACTACCCAACTTAGGAAACTCAAATTTCCCCTGAGTTCCATCGACGAAATTTTGAATTAAAGTCGGTGTGGTGCTCTGAAATAATGAAAATACAACGTTTTTTAAGGCTTTTGTTGTTTTAAACACGGTATAATATTTTAGTGGTTGAGAACATCTAGCACACTTGTAGTACAAGTCCAAACTCTTGGTACTCATCATCATGGTATATCGACCACCTAAGGCCGACCGATAACTAACGAGCTTATCGATTTCTGCACCCGAGACATTTAGAACTTGGTTAGGGAAAAGACTATACTGAGGGTGATCAAAACTCTGCCAAAAGGGTTTATCGTCTTTAATATTCACGATCACCATGTCACCATACTTATCATTGGTAGGTGTCTTGAGTTTCACCCAACCATCGGCCATGTTAGTAGTGTTGGACTGCCATGCCACGCGACCGTCTACATCGTACAATATGAGATTTCCGTTTGGTAATAGAAACACGGCTGCACCTTCGCGTACAGGACGGTTTGTATTGGCTGCCCACACCCACCACCCTACTCTATTGCCTAGCAAAATAAATTGCAAACAATTAAAATTAGTAGTACAAAGTTGCAATAAATACATACAAGGAATGAGTTTGTGTTACTAGAGTTTTTTCACCGCATCCTCTATATGCTAAGAGAATAAAAAGGGCAATTAGTAAGTAATAAAAACTCGCAATTCCATGGCAATAAAAAAAATTCTAAGAGAATAAGATTTCTCGATTATTTTCTCTCCAAAATACATTTTTGTAAGTGAGAAAATTGATAACTATAAAGTGAATTCACTTACATATAAAGAAGCTAATAATGATATTTTATTTCATATAACTATTATCTTTTCATTAAAATTAACTTTTTTTTTTATTAAATTATATTATTTTCAATGAACTCTAAATTATAATCTTCTAATTAAAATAAAAATAAAAATAAAAATAACAAACTTTGAATCGGCTAATCTTTTATGATGCTATAATAAGAAAGTGTTTTAACTCATACTCGGTAGAAAACAAAATTAGTGACAAAAAAATTATAAATTGAAATCATTAGCTTTGTCGTAAAAAAAAATATCTTCATTAATATACATTGACAATAAGCGGTCGTCCCCGGCATATATTATTACCTGGATAAAACCCGGTGGCCAAGCCAAGTGTGTAGGCACTAGGGGTGGTGTTGAAGAAACATAAACTCATTACAAAGTCGTCGGACGGCGTTCCGTCGTAACATCTGTACGTCGATCCATAATCACCTTTCTTAGACAATGGTTGTTGAGGATCATTCACTAATCTGTAATTCCAATCATCTGGAAAATGAAATGTGGGAGTTTGAGATGTTGTTAAGGAAATGAAAAATGATAGACATAGGAATATAAGAATAATAATGGAGGAATTAGTAGAAGACATTATATTTTGAGATAATGGTTGAACAAATGTGTTGCGTTTGTTGTAGTTTTTTCTTATACACTTCTTTGTACTACGTAATCAGCTGGTTTTCCTTAAAATGAAGGTAGTCGTTTTAATATTTCAAACAGTAAATCTTGTTTAAGTAAGACGGATAATATCCGTTTTATATTAACATATTTGATCTATTTTAAGAGTGAAAATATACCGTTATAAATGAGAATTTTTCGTAGCTTGTAATCATAAAGTGAGTTATGACTTATGATAGTTATGAGTACTCTATAATTCACTTACAATTCAATCTATTTCTTCTCTACTTTTTAGCTTTGACTCAAGTATTTTTATACACTTAACGTTGTGTTTTTTAAAAAAATTAATAAGATTAGAAATATGTAAGGATGTGGGGTTTAATTAAACTCCACTAATTCAAAATTTGACGATATCGTGTTTGACTGAAATATGTAATTCCATTTTATATGAATTGATAAACAAAAGTGTAGGCTAAACTTTAAAGAACTTTTAAATTTAAGAATTAATAATTGATGTTTAAATGTTCTGACGTACGTATTTGTTGTTGCATGGGAAAATATATATATATAAAAAAAAAACAAGTTGGCAAGCTGGAGGAATGCCGTCCCATAAATGTCTGTAACCCTCTAATTCGGCGTAAACGAGTCAGAATTTGTAATTAGGAGGGAAAATTTTAATAACTACTCGTACTCCATCGTAATGTTATAAGCAAAGTTGATAATGGTACAAAAATTTACTAAGAATTGGAATTTTTCAACAAAATTGTTTTCTTATTGTTTAGGACCCCAAATTTACGTTTAAAATCGAGCCTCTCAAAATCATTTGAGAGACCTGAAAAAATTAGTAATAGTAGAAAATGAAACACAATTTTACTAACCCTATCTATTTGACAATGCAAATTAAATAGGGTATGTAATTAATTAAGTTTTGTGATCTCTACGTTGAAGCAATATTGAAGCCTCGAAGTATGGCTCAAGTTTAGGACAAGAAAAATTGACTGGAGTTGACTTTGCAAGCTAAGGCCGGTTTAGTAGATAAACTCAATTTGACACCATCTCGATCACTTTTTCATAAATTTTGTTGTCTAATTTTATATACTCGCTAATTCTTATATGAGACCGTTTTATAATAAATTATTAAGTTTATCGTGAAATGTTTTATATAACGGGTGGTTATTCTATTGCATTTTTTTCATTTTCTATTTCTAATGAGTTACTCTGTATGTATATATATGATGTCTCACGTTATGTTAGTACATGTAGAGACGGTATTTTGCAAGATTTACTAAGGGCTGTTTATTAGCATGTTCAAAAGATTATTAAAATCGGGACAACCTCTCATGTTAATTTACTTCCTAAATGCTTAAGTTCGAGTACCATTTACTAAAATGTTTAAGTTTTCTTTGTATTATTTGGAGTTTTATTCTAACTTTTAAAATATGATCTCTCCAATTCATTTGACGGAGTTTAAATGAACTTGCGGATGAACATGTATATATGTTGAAATGGCTATATTTAATGACCTAACCATGCAGTAAGGCGTAAGTATGCATTAGATCTTTCGATGTATATGCTACCCAAACTACCCTGTGATGGAGCAAACTCTTCCATCTTGCCAACTTGCTTAGTTTATTTTCATTATATTATTCCCATGCAGAATATATCACATACATACGTCTACCATGCACCAATTGAGTAACCTATCTCCCAACTTGGCATTTATACGTTATACTCCTTGTTAGAGAGTTTAGAGTTTAGGGTTTAGTATACAAGGTGGCGGCTACGGTACGACGGCTGTTATCAGGGTTTGGTAATACTACTTCTACTATTGCATACTCCCTAGTATATATAAGTCTATCATAAACTTTTCAAAATCAATTCAAAGCGAAAAAGTATTAGTAAAAGAAATAGCGGCATCTGATGGTATCGAGTTTGGTAACAATAGTCCCATTAAATTATTTTATTAATACGTATACTAATATTATTCAAATAAATATCTCATACAAAAATATATGGTACCGAAATTCATTACCGTATAGTAGTATCGTAAAAACAAGACAAATAGAAAACTTGATTTATTTAATATTTTTCACCTACGACCAAGTGTTATAAATACTACTCCGTACAATCTTAATTCAAACACTACAAAACATGCCTAAAAATATAATGTTTTCCACTCATTCATCCATCCTTGTATTACTATTTCTATCATTTTTCATTTTGTTATCAAAAACCCTAGCATTTGAATTTCCTAACGATTGGAATTACAGATTAGTGAATGATCCTCAATTTCCATTGTCTACAAATGGTGATTATGGATCTACTTACAGATGTTATGCTGGAACACCCTATGATGACTTTTCTATGAGTTTTTGTTTCTTTAACACTACCCCTAATGCTTATACACTTGCCTTGGGCACAGGAACTTATCCAGGTAATCATTTGATCTTGTGTAAAACCGTTACATATATAATACTTCCTCCGTTCCATAGAATAGTTTACGTTTGCTTTTTGCACAAATATTAAGAATGGGTGAAAACAAGTGGCCCACTAGTACAAAAATCACTTATGGCTACGGTTAAAAATGACATTTGGCTACGGTTGTACAACCGTGGTAAATCAAGGCGTTGCCTTAAGTCGGGGACTTAAGGCTACGGTTGATCAACCGTAGCCAAAAATATTAAAGGCTACGGTTATTTTGTTCAACCGTAGCCGTAAGTTAAGAAAAGGCTACGGTGATATATGAATAACCGTAGCCTTAAGTTAAGAAAAGGCTACGGTTGTATAAAAATAACCGTAGCCGTTTCTCAATAAAAAAAATTAAAAAAAAAATTAAAATGTTAGCCTGGTAGTCTGGGTACTATTACAAGATGAACGTCCACAATCAAAATTTTATAAAATTATTATTATTGTTTATTTTGGGAGCCTTACATATGTCATTCAGTTTATATAATTCTAAGACGAGCATATTAATACATCAATCTCCCTATTTACACACGTTTCAAAGCCTTCCAAGATTTCCATCTGAAATATTTTTTCCTCATAGAATATAAATCTTCATAACGTGATAGCTCCAATCTCGATTATGTCTGCAACGTACCCCAGTAAAAATATTACTACATTGCTTAACCACAAGTTAGAGAACCTGATTTTGCAGCTCGAATAATCTACAAGAAAAGTAAACAACTCATAAATTAAAATAGTCACTTAACACAGTTAAGTAGAACAATCATAGACCAACCCAAAAATACATACATATTCCTCATTCGACTATAGAGTTAATGGCTTTGGACGCTCATATAACATGGTCTCATATAAGATTTTGAGTAATACTAACCTGAAAATCAACCCACATGCTTGCAATTGCATTCTGGTAATCGTCAATTCCTAACCAACTTTAAAAATGCTTCACCGCACGAGGAGTGGCTAAAAGTTCATTTGGTAGCTTTTCAATCAGTTTAACATCATCCTCTTATTCCACTCTCCGCTGATAAATCATCGAACAAGAGCTACATGACTGGCAAATGAGGTATTATTGCAAGACAGATCTGTCTATCTACTAATTACTCATCCAACACATTACCCATTACCCATCTCATGTCACTAATAGACGTTACACAGTGGCTTGAAGTTTCATTTTTCGGCTCAATCACCTGATATATTCATACTATGTAGCTCTACTATTATTCTAATAAACGTTATACACAGTATTGGTTACTATTATTCTACTAGTGAAGTTACTGGAAGATAAAGTGGTATCCAAGGTGTCCACAAATGCAAGATAGGAAACAAAAACCACAAGAGAATAACAATAGGGAGATAAATAAGATTACTACATACTAGCTCAATATGTTGCCTATAGACTTGCACACTCACACATACAAACAACTTTAGGTATTATAAATCATATGCAACAACCAGTACGTCTCATTGAAAACGGACGTAATCCTATTTCAGCTGAAAACCTCTCACAAAAAGCAAGTGAGAGGCCAAGTGGGAGGCACACTCTCTCTCCCACTTGCCCTCCCACTTGCTCTTTGTGAGAGGTCTTCAGCTGAAGACGGATTATCTCCGTCTTCTATGAGATTTTGTTTGCAACAAATAGTAGTTCCCGGACTTAAAAGACGGCTCCTTCATTGATAAACTAATAAGAGCCTAAAACATGTTACATGTTACCCATGTGATAGCCACAATACCATGATAAAAGGGGACAAAGTAATACTTCATATTAAACGTAACCACTTCAATGTTGCATTTCACAACATGTTCCTGACAAGCGAATATTTGCAAACACCATAAAATGAAGGCAAAGTGCAAACGTACTATATATCCTCCATTTGCTTTCGATCAAAAACTTGATTGGGACTGAGATAAACAAACCAAGAATGAATAAACACTCTGATGATAATGACAATGAAAAACATCACAATTTTATTAGTGCATAAAGCACATGATTAAAAATACTTGTGTGTGAGTATTAGCCCTTCTATCCTAATCATTTGTTAACCTTTTTAATCTTTGTTAACGAATTTTAATCAAAGGTAAACAAATGATGGGTACGGACGAGGTGTGACTTTAGGTGAGTAATCATTTATTAGATTATTGGCCATACCTGCATCATAGACCTATGAAAGAATAATAACAGATGACTTCTAAGCATATTGATCGCTATAAGAACATAAATTTAAGTGCATCTAGCAAGTGGATACAAAATCAAGAGATTGAACATGTCAATTTAAGATCCAAATAAAGCAGGGACAACTCCAATAACAACATTTGACAACTATAGTGGAGTCAAATAAGAATTTAAAGTATACCTAGATGAAAAGGTTAATTACCAAATCTTCCTCAATTAACCTGCAAAAACAAAAGAATTACGTTATTTTCTCAAGTTTCCACAAACTAGCGTATTAAGTTGTTTCTCAAGTTTCTCATTACTTAAAAGTATTCCGTAATATAATACAACCACAATTACACCACAAAGATACGCAATTAAGAATTCAAGCAAAAAAGCCCCAATATCATATGAACCCTAACTCTGATTGATGATTCACAGTACCCATCTTCATATTTTTTAACATAAATAAGACCATCATCGTATTATATCAACAACATCTCCATTGAACAACCAGTTGGTGGGAAACACTAGATATTAAATACCAATATGAGTCAAACTCTGTAAAAAAAAATGGGAACCTGTGGTGGCTACGCAGTTCGAGGGTCGAAAGACTATCTTGGGTCCAGCGTCGAGTGGTTGAGAGGCCAAGTAAGGAGACCGATGAGGCGGTTGATCGAAGAATGGAAGTGAAAGTCTCACGGAGACGGAGGAATGACAATATAATTTTTGAGGGGGGATGAGGGATTGAGAATTCAGATGACGGAGGCTGTTAAATGGCACTGATAATAAATTAAATTTATTTCGTTAAACTTAAGGCTTCGGTTTCAACAACAACCGTAGTCTTTTCTATTTTCACTTAGATTTGGCTACGGTCCTTTCTTTAGAACCGTAGCCTTTTATAAATGGCTTCGGCTATTAGTCGTAACCGTAGCCTTTTCTATTAGCCAAATGTAATTTTTGTACTAGTACCATTTACTAAAATGTTTAAGTTTTCTTTGTATTATTTGGAGTTTTATTCTAACTTTTAAAATATGATCTCTCCCATTCATTTGACGGAGTTTAAATGAACTTGCGGATGAACATGTATATATGTTGAAATGGCTATATTTAATGACCTAACCATGCAGTAAGGCGTAAGTATGCATTAGATCTTTCGGTGTATATGCTACCCAAACTACCATGTGATGGAGCAAACTCTTCCATCTTGCCAACTTGCTTAGTTTATTTTCATTATATTATTCCCATGCAGAATATATCACATACATACGTCTACCATGCACCAATTGAGTAACCTATCTCCCAACTTGGCATTTATACGTTATACTCCTTGTTAGAGAGTTTAGAGTTTAGGGTTTAGTATACAAGGTGGCGGCTACGGTACGACGGCTGTTATCAGGGTTTGGTAATACTACTTCTACTATTGCATACTCCCTAGTATATATAAGTCTATCATAAACTTTTCAAAATCAATTCAAAGCGAAAAAGTATTAGTAAAAGAAATAGCGGCATCTGATGGTATCGAGTTTGGTAACAATAGTCCCATTAAATTATTTTATTAATACGTATACTAATATTATTCAAATAAATATCTCATACAAAAATATATGGTACCGAAATTCATTACCGTATAGTAGTATCGTAAAAACAAGACAAATAGAAAACTTGATTTATTTAATATTTTTCACCTACGACCAAGTGTTATAAATACTACTCCGTACAATCTTAATTCAAACACTACAAAACATGCCTAAAAATATAATGTTTTCCACTCATTCATCCATCCTTGTATTACTATTTCTATCATTTTTCATTTTGTTATCAAAAACCCTAGCATTTGAATTTCCTAACGATTGGAATTACAGATTAGTGAATGATCCTCAATTTCCATTGTCTACAAATGGTGATTATGGATCTACTTACAGATGTTATGCTGGAACACCCTATGATGACTTTTCTATGAGTTTTTGTTTCTTTAACACTACCCCTAATGCTTATACACTTGCCTTGGGCACAGGAACTTATCCAGGTAATCATTTGATCTTGTGTAAAACCGTTACATATATAATACTTCCTCCGTTCCATAGAATAGTTTACGTTTGCTTTTTGCACAAATATTAAGAATGGGTGAAAACAAGTGGCCCACTAGTACAAAAATCACTTATGGCTACGGTTAAAAATGACATTTGGCTACGGTTGTACAACCGTGGTAAATCAAGGCGTTGCCTTAAGTCGGGGACTTAAGGCTACGGTTGATCAACCGTAGCCAAAAATATTAAAGGCTACGGTTATTTTGTTCAACCGTAGCCGTAAGTTAAGAAAAGGCTACGGTGATATATGAATAACCGTAGCCTTAAGTTAAGAAAAGGCTACGGTTGTATAAAAATAACCGTAGCCGTTTCTCAATAAAAAAAATTAAAAAAAAAATTAAAATGTTAGCCTGGTAGTCTGGGTACTATTACAAGATGAACGTCCACAATCAAAATTTTATAAAATTATTATTATTGTTTATTTTGGGAGCCTTACATATGTCATTCAGTTTATATAATTCTAAGACGAGCATATTAATACATCAATCTCCCTATTTACACACGTTTCAAAGCCTTCCAAGATTTCCATCTGAAATATTTTTTCCTCATAGAATATAAATCTTCATAACGTGATAGCTCCAATCTCGATTATGTCTGCAACGTACCCCAGTAAAAATATTACTACATTGCTTAACCACAAGTTAGAGAACCTGATTTTGCAGCTCGAATAATCTACAAGAAAAGTAAACAACTCATAAATTAAAATAGTCACTTAACACAGTTAAGTAGAACAATCATAGACCAACCCAAAAATACATACATATTCCTCATTCGACTATAGAGTTAATGGCTTTGGACGCTCATATAACATGGTCTCATATAAGATTTTGAGTAATACTAACCTGAAAATCAACCCACATGCTTGCAATTGCATTCTGGTAATCGTCAATTCCTAACCAACTTTAAAAATGCTTCACCGCACGAGGAGTGGCTAAAAGTTCATTTGGTAGCTTTTCAATCAGTTTAACATCATCCTCTTATTCCACTCTCCGCTGATAAATCATCGAACAAGAGCTACATGACTGGCAAATGAGGTATTATTGCAAGACAGATCTGTCTATCTACTAATTACTCATCCAACACATTACCCATTACCCATCTCATGTCACTAATAGACGTTACACAGTGGCTTGAAGTTTCATTTTTCGGCTCAATCACCTGATATATTCATACTATGTAGCTCTACTATTATTCTAATAAACGTTATACACAGTATTGGTTACTATTATTCTACTAGTGAAGTTACTGGAAGATAAAGTGGTATCCAAGGTGTCCACAAATGCAAGATAGGAAACAAAAACCACAAGAGAATAACAATAGGGAGATAAATAAGATTACTACATACTAGCTCAATATGTTGCCTATAGACTTGCACACTCACACATACAAACAACTTTAGGTATTATAAATCATATGCAACAACCAGTACGTCTCATTGAAAACGGACGTAATCCTATTTCAGCTGAAAACCTCTCACAAAAAGCAAGTGAGAGGCCAAGTGGGAGGCACACTCTCTCTCCCACTTGCCCTCCCACTTGCTCTTTGTGAGAGGTCTTCAGCTGAAGACGGATTATCTCCGTCTTCTATGAGATTTTGTTTGCAACAAATAGTAGTTCCCGGACTTAAAAGACGGCTCCTTCATTGATAAACTAATAAGAGCCTAAAACATGTTACATGTTACCCATGTGATAGCCACAATACCATGATAAAAGGGGACAAAGTAATACTTCATATTAAACGTAACCACTTCAATGTTGCATTTCACAACATGTTCCTGACAAGCGAATATTTGCAAACACCATAAAATGAAGGCAAAGTGCAAACGTACTATATATCCTCCATTTGCTTTCGATCAAAAACTTGATTGGGACTGAGATAAACAAACCAAGAATGAATAAACACTCTGATGATAATGACAATGAAAAACATCACAATTTTATTAGTGCATAAAGCACATGATTAAAAATACTTGTGTGTGAGTATTAGCCCTTCTATCCTAATCATTTGTTAACCTTTTTAATCTTTGTTAACGAATTTTAATCAAAGGTAAACAAATGATGGGTACGGACGAGGTGTGACTTTAGGTGAGTAATCATTTATTAGATTATTGGCCATACCTGCATCATAGACCTATGAAAGAATAATAACAGATGACTTCTAAGCATATTGATCGCTATAAGAACATAAATTTAAGTGCATCTAGCAAGTGGATACAAAATCAAGAGATTGAACATGTCAATTTAAGATCCAAATAAAGCAGGGACAACTCCAATAACAACATTTGACAACTATAGTGGAGTCAAATAAGAATTTAAAGTATACCTAGATGAAAAGGTTAATTACCAAATCTTCCTCAATTAACCTGCAAAAACAAAAGAATTACGTTATTTTCTCAAGTTTCCACAAACTAGCGTATTAAGTTGTTTCTCAAGTTTCTCATTACTTAAAAGTATTCCGTAATATAATACAACCACAATTACACCACAAAGATACGCAATTAAGAATTCAAGCAAAAAAGCCCCAATATCATATGAACCCTAACTCTGATTGATGATTCACAGTACCCATCTTCATATTTTTTAACATAAATAAGACCATCATCGTATTATATCAACAACATCTCCATTGAACAACCAGTTGGTGGGAAACACTAGATATTAAATACCAATATGAGTCAAACTCTGTAAAAAAAAATGGGAACCTGTGGTGGCTACGCAGTTCGAGGGTCGAAAGACTATCTTGGGTCCAGCGTCGAGTGGTTGAGAGGCCAAGTAAGGAGACCGATGAGGCGGTTGATCGAAGAATGGAAGTGAAAGTCTCACGGAGACGGAGGAATGACAATATAATTTTTGAGGGGGGATGAGGGATTGAGAATTCAGATGACGGAGGCTGTTAAATGGCACTGATAATAAATTAAATTTATTTCGTTAAACTTAAGGCTTCGGTTTCAACAACAACCGTAGTCTTTTCTATTTTCACTTAGATTTGGCTACGGTCCTTTCTTTAGAACCGTAGCCTTTTATAAATGGCTTCGGCTATTAGTCGTAACCGTAGCCTTTTCTATTAGCCAAATGTAATTTTTGTACTAGTACCATTTACTAAAATGTTTAAGTTTTCTTTGTATTATTTGGAGTTTTATTCTAACTTTTAAAATATGATCTCTCCCATTCATTTGACGGAGTTTAAATGAACTTGCGGATGAACATGTATATATGTTGAAATGGCTATATTTAATGACCTAACCATGCAGTAAGGCGTAAGTATGCATTAGATCTTTCGGTGTATATGCTACCCAAACTACCATGTGATGGAGCAAACTCTTCCATCTTGCCAACTTGCTTAGTTTATTTTCATTATATTATTCCCATGCAGAATATATCACATACATACGTCTACCATGCACCAATTGAGTAACCTATCTCCCAACTTGGCATTTATACGTTATACTCCTTGTTAGAGAGTTTAGAGTTTAGGGTTTAGTATACAAGGTGGCGGCTACGGTACGACGGCTGTTATCAGGGTTTGGTAATACTACTTCTACTATTGCATACTCCCTAGTATATATAAGTCTATCATAAACTTTTCAAAATCAATTCAAAGCGAAAAAGTATTAGTAAAAGAAATAGCGGCATCTGATGGTATCGAGTTTGGTAACAATAGTCCCATTAAATTATTTTATTAATACGTATACTAATATTATTCAAATAAATATCTCATACAAAAATATATGGTACCGAAATTCATTACCGTATAGTAGTATCGTAAAAACAAGACAAATAGAAAACTTGATTTATTTAATATTTTTCACCTACGACCAAGTGTTATAAATACTACTCCGTACAATCTTAATTCAAACACTACAAAACATGCCTAAAAATATAATGTTTTCCACTCATTCATCCATCCTTGTATTACTATTTCTATCATTTTTCATTTTGTTATCAAAAACCCTAGCATTTGAATTTCCTAACGATTGGAATTACAGATTAGTGAATGATCCTCAATTTCCATTGTCTACAAATGGTGATTATGGATCTACTTACAGATGTTATGCTGGAACACCCTATGATGACTTTTCTATGAGTTTTTGTTTCTTTAACACTACCCCTAATGCTTATACACTTGCCTTGGGCACAGGAACTTATCCAGGTAATCATTTGATCTTGTGTAAAACCGTTACATATATAATACTTCCTCCGTTCCATAGAATAGTTTACGTTTGCTTTTTGCACAAATATTAAGAATGGGTGAAAACAAGTGGGGTACCTACTTTCACATAATGTTAGTTTACCAAATTGCCCTCTTATAGGTTGCTTTTGTTTGTTGTATTAAGAATGGGTGAAAACAAGTGGGGTACGGGGTACCTACTTTTACAAGGATAGTATGGTAATTTAACACAATCATTGATGTCCATAAAAAGAAACGTAAAGAACTAAGTGAAACGACCTAAAATGGAATACGTAAACTATTCTATGGAACAAAGGAAGTAAAACATATTCCTCTGTTATGGTTATTTGTTGTCCTATTTCTTTTATGGGGTCTCAGTCATTTGCGGTATCAGTAAGGATAACATATATATCTCCTACTCTTTCCTTGGTCTTGTGCCAAACTGAAAGGATAACAAGTGACTGGAACGGAGGAAGTACTTACATGGCCGGCCATGGGGAACCTAGCTAGCTAGTTGCAAGGAGTATCACTCGCTACCCTAAACTTCCAGAGAATGTTTAAGATTATTGATTTTTGCTACCAAAAAATCTTAAATATGTGACGACCTTAACATAAGTATAAAACAACCCGAGGAAAATTTCGCAAGCTCAAAATTTTATTTCTAGGTCTGCCTCCATTTGTTTACCTTTAATTAATTAAAATACCTTTTAAAAAGAATACAAATGTAAGGAAATGATTAAAATGGAGTGAGTGTAAGTTAAATTTTGTAATAACATTTACTTTTGTGATGTTTTTGCTAGGTAATAATGCAGGCCGTTGGGTGTGGGCAGCCAACACCAACCGTCCTGTTCGCGAAGGTGCGGCCGTATTTCTATTACCTGACGGCAACCTTATTCTATACGATGTCGACGGTCGTGTAGCATGGCAGTCCAACACTACTAACATGGCTGATGGTTGGGTGACCATCAAGACACGGATCAATGATATGTACGGTGACTTGGTACTCGTTAATACCAAAGACGATAGAGCCTTTTGGCAGAGTTTCGATCACCCTCAGTACACTCTTTTCCCTAACCAGGTTTTAAATGTCTCGGGCGCAGAAATCGATAAGCTAGTTAGCTATCGGTCGAGCTTAGGTGGCCGATACACCATGATGATGAGTACCAAGAGTTTGGACTTGTACTATAAATGTGCAAATTGTCCGAAACCACTCAAATATTACACTTTGTTTAAAACAACAAAAGCCTTAAACAACGTCGTATTTTCATTACAGAGCACCACACCGACTTTAATTCAAAATTTCGTTGATGGAACTCAGGGGAAATTCGAGTTCCCCAATTTGGGTAGTCCATCTGCTGATTTTAATTTCTTGACAATATTTCTTCGGATTGAAATGGATGGTAATCTAAAGATTTATGCTTATCGTCAAGACCCTGAAGATGCATTCTGGATTGATGGATTTAAAGTATTTACAAAGGGAGGTTTGACGAGGAATAAACAAGAAAGTGAGTGTCAGTTACCAGAAAAATGTGGAAATTACGGAGTTTGTGACAAAGACGTATGTGTAGCATGTCCGTCCCCTAAGGGCCTTTTGCCCTGGACGGACAAGTGTAAACCTCCGAAGTTGGTTGGGTGCAGTGGCGGAGCCAATGTTACGTATTATAAGATTGAAGGAGTTGAACATTTTAACATTAAGTACACTAATGGACAGAAACCTGTTACACTAAGTTTGTGTGAGAGCAAGTGTACCTTAGATTGTAAGTGTCTCGGCTACTTTTATCATCAAGAGACTTCTGCGTGTTGGGTGGTTTCCGATCTTAAGACTTTAACCAAGTCTTCGAATGCAAACCATTATGGTTTTATTAAGATGACTAATTAATTAATTAATTGTGATTATTGTATTTGAGAATAATTATTTAGGTAACTAAGATCTACTCTGTATCTTATTTTAAAAAATGTCGTTTATAAGTACTTCGTATTTGTGGTGTAATTTGAGCTGATAAAAATAATTATTCAAATTTGTCCGTACGTATATGATGGATGAAGTAAACGATGTATATATGAAAAATGATAGGAATTAATACAAGACGGAAAATGGAGGAATTAAAGGTAAAAATAAGTTATTGTTCTCCTATCAGATAATTAAAGGTAATATTTACTTGTTATGGTAAAATTATGAAACTTTAAAAGATAAACTTATCTACTAACTTGGCCATACATTACTAGATACTCCCTCCGTCCCGGTCATTTGTTTACCATTTCCATTTTAGGGTGTCTCATTCATTTGTTTACCTTTCTATATTAGGAAGGTAATCTATGAGTATTTTGATCACCCAATGGGAGTATTGTCCACATGTCATCCACCAAGTACCACCACAAATGGTCTCCTACCATTTCCTTAATAATTGTGCCAAAAGCAAAGGTAAACAAATGACCGGGACGGAGGGAGTATTATTTTACAAAACAAGTCACGTATATATGAGGAAATATACTGATAAAATACCGCCTCGAAGACCAATCAAAAACAAGTGTTACTGTTAGTCTAAATTAGTGGGAGTATAATCACACTTCGTTGTACTCTATAACCAACTAGTTTTCATTAACACGAGGTATTCGTCTTAATATTGAAACGTGGCTAATATTATTTCACGTGAGTATAAAGGCCAGGACAAATCTTTTGTAGTCATGCATTATCTTTTCTCTTATTCATCCCATACAATCATTTTGGACCTCTTTAAGATTATGACGGATAACCCGTCTTAAATGAAAACCCGCCTTTTAGCTTGTAAGCGTTAAGTGAGTTACGAAAATTATTTTGTTGGTCTAACGAAGCGCACTTACTTGCATTACAATATATAGAGAAAAGGAAAGATTCGAACCTGGAATATATTGTCCACGATATCTAAGATAGGACAACTATGAGTACTATATAAATCACTTACTACTCAATTTATCTTCATGTCTCAGGCATAAATTAAAATAGGACAACACTTTTGAAGCCTCGAAGTATGGCTCAAGTCTAGGACAAGAAAAATTGACTGGAGTTGACTTTGAATGCTTAGGCTGGTTTAGTAGATAAATTCAATTTGACACTATGTCGATCACTTTCCCTAATTAAATAGTTTTTTTAAAGAGATTTATAAGAACGATTTTAACGATGGCAGGGCTCGAACTGAGGTCACGATCGAGTAATTGATATCAGTGTTTATGACTCTACCAACTAAGCTAGTTGACATTTACCATCAATTCTTATATGACACCGTTTTAAAATAAGTTTATTGTAAGCCAGTTTATTTTGAGACATTTTCCGGGGGTATGTAGATACCGAGAGACGATATTTTGTGAGATTTACTCTAAATGTATGGATGATAAACATGTTAAATTGGATTTATTTAAGGATGGCGACACCCGAATAATGATACGCCGATACCCGATGTCACTAAATTTCGGTAACACCCTCATACATATTTTTAAATAGATCGACCGTTTTAATGGTAGGGTAAATAAATTTCTACCATTTTAGTGGTTCTCTACGAACACTCTTCCAGCTTGCCAACTTGCGTAGTTTATTTCCATTTATTTTTCCCATGCAGAAATGCTCACATATATACGTCTTCCATGCACCATTTGAGTAACTTATTTGTCAACTTGGCTATACATTACTTAGAGAGTAGTGAGTACTAAATACTCCGTACTAAATACACGTAAGAAGGGTTTGAAATACGTAACCTTACCTTTGTGTTAAACATAAGTTGTTTAAATACAGGTCTTTTGAATAATTAAAGGACTAAGTATAACATCCGATTTAGTAGAGATCGTTTAAATAATTAAATACTTTGAAATTTATTAGTGTACAGTTGTATAGTAAAAACAAGACAAAAAAAACATATTTAATTGAGTAACTTGTAATAGGATTGCCCATAATATTGCCGTATAAGTTATCTTATCTTTGATGTCAGAAAAAAAAACTGATTTATTTAAAATTTTCCACCTACGACCAAGTGCTATAAATAATACCATCTTAATTCCATCATTACAAATTATGCCTAAAAATATGATGTTTTCCACTCATTCATCCATCCTTGTATTACTATCTCTATCATTTTTCGTTTTGTCATCAAAAACCCTAGCATTTGAATTCCCTAATGATTGGAATTACAGATTAGTGAACGATCCCCAATTTCCATTGTCTATAAATGGTGATTATGGATCTACCTTTAGATGTTATGCTGGAACACCTTATGATGACTTTCATATGAGTTTATGCTTCTTCAACACCACCCCTAATGCTTACACACTTGGCTTGGGCACAGGAGCGTATACAGGTAATAAACTGGTCTCGTGTAAGACTGTTTTATGATACAAGATACTCCTCCGTCCCAGTTAATAATTTATATTTTCTTTATTTTACCATCACAGAATAAAGTAAGTTTAAATTATTCACTAAGATTGAAAAAGTACAAAATAGTAACTATAGTTATTATTAAATGAAGTGTTGCACAAATAAAATACTCATCATGAAAGAGAAGTGCGAAGAAAACAATTGTATAGAGGGAGTACATTTTAATTAAATTGTCATATACTTGTTACCTTGTCCACTTATTTGTACTTCATAATACTTATCTTTTGTGGTGCATTTTGCTAGGCGATCCCTCTAATGCAGGGTGGTGGGTATGGGCAGCAAACACCAACCGCCCTGTACGTGAAGGCGCAGCCGTATTTCTACTACCAGACGGCAACCTTATTTTGTACGATTTTGACGGTCGTGTGGCATGGCAATCCAATACTACTAACATGGCTGATGGTTGGGTGACCATCAAGACCCGGCTCAATGAGATGTACGGTGACATGGTACTTGTTAATATTAAAGACGATAAACCCTATTGGCAGACTTTTGATCACCCTCAGTATACTCTTTTCCCTAACCAAGTACTAAATGTCACGGGCGCGGAAGTCGATAAGTTAGTTAGCTATCGGTCGACCTTGAAAGGCCGATACACCATGATGATGAGTCCCAAGAGTTTGGACTTGTACTACAAGTGTGCTACTTGTCCTAAACCACTCAAATATTATACCGTGTTTAAAACAAAAAAAACCTTAAAAAACGTAGTATTTTCATTATTTCAGAGCACTACACCGACTTTAATTCAAAATTTCGTCGATGGAACTCAGGGGAAATTCGAATTCCCCGATATAGGTAGTTCAACTGGAGAGTATACAGTCTTGTCATCTTTCCTTCGAATTGAAATGGACGGTAATCTAAAGGTCTATGCTTATCGTCAAACTAGTGAAGAATCGTTCTGGCTTGAAGTATTCGAGGTATTTCCCTACGGAGTTTTTGGCAATAAACAAGAAAGCGACTGTCAGCTACCAGAGAAATGTCTGAATTTTGGAATTTGTGACCAAAGTGTGTGTGTATCATGTCCGACCCCTAATGGCCTTAGGCTTTGGTCGGAGAAGTGTATGCCTCCGAAGTTGGTTGGGTGCAGTGGCGGAGCTAGTGTTACGTATTATAAGGTCGAAGGAGTCGACCATTTCATGAGCAAGTATACTAGAGGGCTGAGGCCGGTTACACAAAGTGTGTGCGAGAGTAAGTGTAGCGTTGATTGTAAGTGTCTCGGCTACTTTTATCATCAAGAGACTTCTGAATGTTGGGTGGTTTCCGATCTTAAGACGTTGACTAAATCGACAAATCCAGAACATTTTGGGTTTGTCAAGTTAACCAACTAACCATTTCAAGCAAAGTATTACACGAGACTGTTTTTGCTTGAGTATATTTGTTTACATAAATTAAGCCCTATTTTATAATAAAATGGTTGTCTTGTATTATTCTCTAAGTATAAGTGCTGTATGTAGCCTGTAGTGTTGTAATTGCATGACTTGTATTAATAGTTTATAAAATTTAAATTCAAATATAATAAAAGAGGGAGATATTTAATTTAGCCAGAGACATAAAAGATAAATTTAAAATAAGTCAAACGTAATAGATGAGATAAAAGCGTAATGTCTAATTAGAAATGCGCGATAAGTATGTCTCACTCACCCAAATGGAGTGTATATAACCCATTTTAATCTAAAATTAATATATTCGTCTGATCATAAGAGACTAAGTGATCGACCTTTAAGTTGGCACAAATTCACGTTTAATCAATTCTAATTTCAGCACGGCAAGAAGCTTAGCTAGAATCGACTTTAGACTTGATTTTGCAAGGATGGTTAACATAGATTCATTTTAATTTACATTATTTCGATCACTTTTGCCTTAAAAAAGCTATCGAAATACCCTATTTTTGTTTACCATACGATTGTGCAAAGCTGGTTTATATGTGATATTTTTATATTATCTTTATCTCAATCGTTTGTTTATCCCTTTTTTTAGGATCAGATCGAGACATTTTAGTGTCTTTAGGAGACGAGGGTATGGCAATCTTTATTTAATAATACGAAGCATTAATGATATACCAATATGTTTATTAATTAAAGTACAAATGAGGGATATAAGAGTAGAAAAGTTTTATACGTTATATACAACACTTTTACGCTATAATTATTGATCACTTTATTAACGGATACATGCATGCACGTGATCTTACCTAGCAGTAAACTGCTAGTCACGGATTCACGCCGTATATGCTACCCAACACTGCATAATTAAACCCTACATAAAGTCTCGCTTATAATCTTCACAAGTAAGTTTGTGACCTCACATAATTCTTCGCAAGTAAGTTTGTGACTTCGCATAATTCTTTTACTTGCTCTCCTATTTACAGCTTGTTAGAGGTCAGTTAGGTTATAAACCTGTGACAAACTGACAAAATATGTCCGCCACAAAAAAAAACTTGCCTAAACCCTATTTAGTTCCAGCTTGCGAACTTGTTTCATACCTTTTTTCTTATAGTTAGTTTCCTAATTCAAAGATGTAATTGTTATGTCCTCAATCAATGATTTGGCTAAACCTATTGACCAACTTGAAGTATATTATTCCGAAATCCACACTTATAACATTATATACTCATTACTCCTTACTTACGTCTTGACTGTTTATTTACCCTTTTTCATTCTCAGTGGTAGTAATTTTTATTAAATGTAAACATATGCTTTTAACCTAAATTAATAGTATCCTATACGTAAATCGGTAATATATACTCCGTATATTTTCTCTAATATAGATGATTGAACATATATAGGGGTTATAGTCCATGTATTTTATTTAGTTACCGTTGTTGTATCCGTTAGTAAAAAAAATCTTAAGCAAAGAGTTATTAACTACTTCGATTTAAGCTATCTGGATGAGAGAACGTCGGGTTAAATAACGCTTTGTCAAGACCGAATTTTGGTTCTTATCTTTGTCCGAGGACTCGAACGGTGAGATTTGCACCAACGAAGTCTTGTCAAATCAAACTATGTTTGGACGTTAATTTAAGTAGTACTTCCTTTAATTTGTTCCATTTATATCAACCAATTTCACTTTTGTATTTTATGTCAAATTAATTGTCGTATTTCTAAACTTACACCGAAAAACGCTCTGAATTGCGTTTATTAGTTTTAATATTTGCCAAGGGTTATAAATGCGTAACATTTTTCATGCAGCAATGCATGCATGCAACTCTAACAAACACACCATACATAAATTCATAATACGAAGTACTTTGCTCTCCAACGTACATCAAAATAAAATGTTTCAAACTTATTTTTCAATCCTTATTATATTCCTATCTTTATCTTTTTTCGTTTCTTCATTAACATCTTCTTCAGCTTTTCATTTTCCTGATGATTGGAATTATAGATTAGTGAATGATCCTAAACAATCATTGTCTACAAATGGTGATTATGGATCTACTTACAGATGTTATGCTGGAACACCTTATGATGATTTTCATATGAGTTTATGCTTCTTCAACACCACCCCTAATGCTTACACACTTGGCTTGGGCACGGGATCGTATACAGGTAATAATAAGGATCAGTTAGTCTTGTGTAAAACCGTACGTTACTTCTTATATGATAAATATATACTCCCTCCATTTCGAGTTGGGATGCTCTCCGTTCCTAAAAGAAATGAGCATGAGAGCACCCCCTCGAGAAAGGTTGGGGTAGCGGGGTGGCCAACTTCCACCGCTTGAAATCTATTTACCTCTCACAAATTCCATGTTTTTTCCTTTTATTTTTCGTGATGAAAGTTAAACTGTTAGATTGCTGTGAAATGAAATCAAGACTCCTGAGAGGAAATTGACCTTCAGCTTTTTATAGGAAATCGAGAAGATTCTAATTGCTCTATTTGATTGATATGTCCCGTTTAAAAGTGACACATTTTTTTTAAATTAAAGAAATGTACTACTAATAAAGTAATAAATTTTACAAAAGTTGAGAGGAGATAAAGTAGGAACATTACTTGCACTAGAGAGAGAAGTGTAATATCAAAATGAGAATGGAAGAAATCAAAGAAATTGCGCAAAGAAGAAAAGTAGAATCAATCAAAGAAAAATGAAGAGAGTAGATGGTAGATCCTTGTAATTATTACTATTTTCTATTAACTAAAAGAATAAGTCTTCTAAGAAAAAGGCATGTCTTAAATAAGACAACTAATGACAATGCTAATTAGGTGCATTCTCTTTGATAAGGAAACTAATATTTCATTAAACTATTATATTTGTACTTAAATTAACATTTTTCACTTTTATTTAAATTACTTCTATGTAAATTAACACTTTTATTAAATTATATTATTTCACTTTACACACAAAAAAAGTTATATTATTTTCACTAAACTTTGAGCTATATTTAGATAAAAATAAAATCGTAAATTGTTGAATCTTTTATTAATGTTATTACTAGAGAATGAGTTGACTCATACTCCGCATAAAACAAACTAAAACTGCTATTATTAGTTCGTAGCAGAACAAATTGAAAAAACTTATAACTTAAATCATTAGCTTTGTACAATAATTTTTTTTATTAAAATACATTTCAACATATTATTCAATTATCTTGATTACATTTCAGTTCTATATATATATATACCGTGCATGTACTGCAAATGCACGGGATCTAACTTGTTATTAAATCAAATGCTTAATACATTAGTATAAACCCCGTGCTATTGCACGGTACTTGTAACTTCTTAATTTTTTTTTAGTAGATTATATATAGATTTTCAATTTTTTACATTTTTAATCCTTGTATATATATTTGATATGAGGAAAAAATTGAAAGCCAAAACAATCAATCAAAATGGTTGATTAATGTTATGAGATGTGAATTTTAGTTATTCTTTTTATATCACAAAGAAAGATATCATTTTATAATTCTTTCTCAAATTATTTATTACTCTGTATTTTTTTGTCTTGAAAATAATAATAATAGTGTAGGTTTTCTCATGGAATGATATATAATAGACATTTTATTAATAATTATATAGTTTCCTTATATGAAGTGAGCATTTGGAGGGAATTTTATTCTTTTAGTATAAGGGAGATAGAGATGAACTATTGTACATAATGAAATAGTCTTCTTTGAGTATTTATACTACTGTATTCATTTTCCTTAGAAAATATATTTTCGTTGCATTTTTTTACTCTAGAATTATTATTTTTTGATGCATTTTGCTAGGCGATCCGGCGACAAACGCAGGGTGGTGGGTATGGGCAGCCAACACCAACCGTCCAGTACGTGAAGGTGCGGCCGTATTTCTACTACCAGACGGCAACCTTATTCTATACGATTTTGACGGTCATGTGGCATGGCAATCCAATACTACTAACATGGCTGATGGCTGGGTGACCATCAAGACCCGGATCAATGAGATGTACGGTGACATGGTACTCGTTAATACCAAAGACGATAAAGCCTTTTGGCAGAGTTTTGATCACCCTCAATACACTCTTTTCCCTAACCAAGTTCTAAATGTCTCGGGCCCGGAAGTCGATAAGCTAGTTAGCTATCGGTCGACCTTGAAAGGCCGATACACCATGATGATGAGTACCAAGAGTTTGGATTTGTACTACAAATGTACAAATTGTCCAAAACCACTCAAATATTATACCGTGTTTAAAACAACAAAAGCCTTAAAAAACGTTGTATTTTCATTATTTCAGAGTACCACACCGACTTTAATTCAGAATTTTGTCGATGGAACACAGGGGAAATTCGAGTTCCCCAATGTGGGTAGTTCAACCGGAGATTATGATGTCCTGTCAACTTTCCTTCGAATTGAAATGGACGGTAATCTAAAGGTCTATGCTTATCGTCAAACTAGTGAAGAAGCGTATTGGCTTGAGGTATTCAAGGTGTTTCCCTATGGAGTTTTCGGTGATAAACAAGAAAGCGACTGTCAGCTACCAGAGAAATGTCTGAATTTTGGAATTTGTGACCAAAGTGTGTGTGTGTCATGTCCGACACCTAATGGGCTTGCGCTTTGGTCGGAAAAGTGTATGCCTCCGAAGTTGGTTGGGTGCAGTGGCGGAGCCAATGTTACGTATTATAAGGTCGAAGGAGTTAACCATTTTATGAGCAGGTATACTAGAGGGCAGAGGCCTGTTACACAAAGTGTGTGTGAGAGTAAGTGTACCGTTGATTGTAAGTGTCTCGGCTACTTCTATTATCAAGAGACTTCTGAATGTTGGGTGGTATCCGATCTTAAGACGTTGACTAAGTCAACAAATCCAAAACATTTTGGGTTTGTCAAGTTGACCAACTAAAAACTGTAAACAAAATAGAAGTTAACCAACTAGCTGGTCAAGCCATTACGAGACCGGTCTTATATAAAGTGTTTATGTTTACTATGAGCTTTTGAAAAATTATGTGACATAATGTAAGTTTATGAAATTGAAACATTATTAATAAAAGCTAGAGATAGCTAAGTGATTATGAGTGATTATGAAATGAAATACTCGTACACTAGCTTTACAATAACGTATGGATTTTGTGATTGTTTCAATCTAAGCTTATGCTAAGTGCTCAACGACTCTACATGTTTCCTCGCTCCAATCATCTTAGAACGTGTTAAAGCCGCAATGGTGTATAGTAATTACTAAGGTACAATTTACTTTAATTTTTATGACCCGGTCTTCCATCTTGACACTAACCCATGCAAAAGAGTGAAGTATTGAAGTCGCTTTTTACCTCTTTGAACCAAGCATGCATCATTAGGCGGTTTTACTATATCAGTTTTGTTTGTTTGATTCGATCACACTTGGATAAGAAATGTTTATAAGTGACCGCGGTTCGTTGTTTTTATCACGATGCATCTATCTAAAAAGTTAGAAAAAAATTACACAAATCAAACTTGTTAACTCGTCATAATTGATAATAATCGACCGGCTAGTCCGGTCATCAAAATTCACATTGTATGATTTGTCCAAACTTTGACACATATTATCCACATTTAATAGACTTTAATTTAGATGAACAATTTCATGATCCTCGTCGACTCTATTTGAGTACAATGCCATTGTGGCTGAATTCTTAAGTTGCGCTAAATTATACCATGCGGCATTCACGATCCACATTCTTAAGCTTGCAAAAGCATGTACCCAAGAAAATCCCGAGTTAAGACCGAGCACGAGAGCCCTTACCACTTGTTTAAGAGATGAGAGCCCTTACCACTCATGTTGAGACCATTTCTAAATTAGATTGGTTGATGATGCCTTAAGACAAATTAATCTTATTGTTAATATAATGTGTGTCTCTTAAGTTTTAATCTTATAGCTATGGAAGCTCAACTAATCGTTCAAGGTTATACAAGAAGATCAAAAGATGAAGATCGTCATTGTTATATTCATAGTGTTATATAAGAGATCATTAAACTCGATTCATGCTAAGTACTTCAAAACTGACAGTGACATGTCACTGTGGTTTCTGGCTCTTAAATATTTCGAAAATGTTTTAACTCTTGAAAATAGTTTTCCAAACTTTTGATCAACATTTTACATTGCTAAATATTCTGGTTTGATCTTTATAAATGAAAGAAAGCTTTGGTTGTCTTGGAGAAGAGGTAGCTTGCACAAAAAGACATTTGCCAAAAATGGGTTGTTTACTTTTCTATATTTGGTCACTACCATTTATGCTCTTTCTTGATGAAAAACCTACCCTTATTTTGTCTAAGTGTGGCTGCCAAATTAAGTTGACTAGTAAGCTTGATTACTTATGCAAGTAATTCATTTGGCTTGCATAAGGGGTCATGGTTTCTTGTGCATTAATTGGCCTTCTTGTTGTCAAAGCTTTAATTGTTTAATATTTTCTAACACTTGTGCTTAATTGGAGTGTGTTATTTTTAGTGTGTAGTATACTCTACTTTATACTATAAATACCACACTTATTTCATTTGAACAAGTGTGCAACAACAAAATATTTTCAAGCTTAAAAGACTTTGAGTTTTTATTGAGTAATTATCTTTGCAAAAATCATTTAACATTTCATACTTAATTTTTTTGCAAAATATTTTTCTTAAGTCTTTTACAAAGAGCTAGTTCGTTGTAACAAAGCATGTATTGTGTTCGATGATCTCGTGTTAGTACTTAATCGTTTTCTCCCCCGTTCATTTTGTGAACATTTTGAGAAACACAAGTCTTGTAACAAACGAGTAGAACAAGTCTTAAGATAGAGTTATCTTGAGCAACTAGCAACTCGAAAGAGTTGGGGAAGTCTCTTGGCGGAGTAGTCTTGAGCAATAGCAACTCGAAAGAGTTGGGGAAGTCTCTTAGCGGAGTAGCTTTGAGCACAAGTCTTGGTGCGGAGTAGCATTGAGCAAATAGCAACCGGAGTAGGTTGGGGAGTTGTTTTATTATTCGGGGTCTTTGTTTGTATGAGTTTACTTCAAAGATGTTTAATAAGATAACGTTGGATGTAGGTCGCGGAGTAGTGACCGAACCAATTTAAAAAAACATCCTTGAGTTTTGTCTATTTCGTTTTTAATATTTCCGCTGCATTCTGATATCACTGTTGATTCCACTGTGACATTTACTGGCTGAATCGTTGTTGAATACTTCTAACTTTCTAGTTCGAAGTTGTCAACTTCTCCTTTCTTCTAAGTAGTGTCTTAGTGATCATAGAGTTTTTAAAGAAGCTTTAATTAAGCTTAAAATTTTAAATAGACACCTAATTCACCCCCTCCCCCTCTTAGGTGATCTCGCCCTTGACTCTTCAATTGGTATCAGAGCCTTGTGCTCTTGATATTGGTTAATTACCAAAGAGTTGATCCTATAGTCATGGACGGGAGACATACTAAGTATCCCATATTCGAAGGGGATAACTACTCATGGTGGAAACATCGTATGGAGCACTATGTCAAAAGCACAGATTATGAATGTTGGATCATAATTCAAAAAGGTCCCCTTGCTATAACGGTCACTAATGCTGATGGCACTAGTTCCGTAAAAAGTGAGGATAAGTATGTCGAGGCTGATTATCGTAAAGTCGAGAAAAATTCTAAAGCCATGTCCATTCTTCAATATGGCATCGGTGAACAAGAGATTAACCGGATTTCCGGATGTACCTCGGCAAAAGAAATTTGGGACACCTTAAGCCTTGCTTATGAGGGAACGTCTCAAGTTAAGAAGCATCGTATTGACCTTCTCATGCAACAATATGAGATGTTCAATATGGAGCGTGACGAGTCAATTAATAGTCTTTCTTCACGTTTTTCTAGTATTGTTAATGAACTTAAGAATCTTGGTCGTAATTTCGAATCCGAGGACATAGTCCGAAAGATCCTTCGTAGCCTAAGTGATAAATGGCAACCGAAGGTGACGGGTATAGAGGAGGCTAAAGATCTATCCAAATTGACCCTCAATGAACTAATGGGCTCACTCATGGCTCATGAGTTAACTCTCATGAAGCGTTCGGGTGAATGCTCTAAAGATAGAGGTCTCGCACTCAAATCAACCTCAAGTGATGAGGAAAATGATGGAGACGATGAGCAGGCCATTTACTCTCGTAATATGGCGGATATGATCAATAGTCATGTTCCTAAAAAGTTCAACAATTTTAGAAAGAAAGCTTTTCAAAAGAAGAGATCATTTTCATCCGTTGTTTGTTTCAAATGTGGTGAGAAAGGTCATCTTATCAAAGATTGTCCTAAATGGAATGAATTCAAATCCAAGGATAAACGTGATTTTGCAAAGAAAGAATACAAATAAAAAGTCATGTATGCAATCTGGGGTATGTCTGATTCCGAGGAAGAAGAGTCTTCCGGTGAAGAATTGGATGCCAAAGTTTGTATGACAACTCGTCTAAAACTTGATGTTCCCGAGTCTTCAAAAAGGGTGTCCGCAAAATGTCTCATGGCACATTCCGATGATTCTGAACATGATTCCGATGATGAGGTAAATAATCTCAAGACAAAGGTTAGATCCTTCTCCAAAGAAAAGGTATGTTTGATGCTCGATGATCTACTTGACAAATGTCGTGAAAAGAATGAAAAACTTGACGCTATGCAAACTCAAATTGAGGACATAGCCGAAGAAAATGTTTGTCTAAAAGAGTGTCTAGATGAGATAGAGCAGAGTAACATCATACCTTCTCTTAAAAAGGAAGTCAAGAGATTAAAGAAAGAAAATGCGAATCTTGTTAAAGAAGTTAATCTGTCTAATGTCACAGTGAATTCCACTGTGACATCTGCTGTTAAAACTGAAAATGAGTCATTAATCCGACAAGTTGATAACTTAATCAATGAACGTGACTCACTCTTAAAGAACCTCACCTCATGTCAGAATCATGTTAAGAGTCTTGAAGAAGTCTATGAAATGTTGGTTGATGAGAATAATCATGCTAAAGATGCTTTTGACAAAGTAGGACATCTAAATCTTGACCTTCTTGCTAAAGTTGAAAACTTGAATAAAGAGTTAGTGGTTGCAAAAGAGTTTTACAAGAAATGGGAAGGAAGCCAAACTGTTTTAGACTTTCTTACAAGTCAATCTAAAAATGCTGAAAAGAAAGTTGGACTCGGTTTCAAGCACAACAACGTTCATTGTTGCGTTCGAAACCAAGACCCAAGCAAAACCGATTTTAGAAGAAGAAAGTACGCTGGCCTTCCCGAGTATATAATTTGCAATTATTGTGGCAAGACCGGTCATGTTTTTAATGGTTGTGCTAAGAGATGGAATGACATTAATAAGAATATCAAAGTGGTTAAAAAGATGTGGATCCGAAAAGACTTGATTAATGATGCGATTCACAAAAAGGGGCCCAAATTCATTTGGGTTCCTAAACTAAAAGTTTGATTTCTTATAGGCATTAGTGAGAGGCAGCAACTATTGGTACTTGAATAGTGGATGTTCTCGTCATATGACGGGAAGTGAAAGCCAATTTCTCTCACTATAAGCCTACAAAGGTGGCACCGTGACGTTTGGCGATAATAAGAAAGGTGAAATTGTTGCAATCGGGAAGGTTGGTAAGTCATCGTCACATTGTGTCGACAAAGTGTTGCTTGTCAAAGGTTTGAAGCATAATCTTCTTAGCATATCTCAATTGTGCGATAATGGTAATATTGTTGAGTTTTGTGCTAGTGAATGTCGTGTACTAGATGGAAATACAAGGGAAGTTATTTTGGAAGGAAAACGTGTTAGAGACGTTTACTTGAATAATCTTTGTGTCTTGCCAAATCAAACATTATCTTGTATGAGCGCTTTAAAGAAAGACTCATGGCCTTGGCATAAAAGATTAGGACATGTAAACGCTAGAACATTGAACACCCTTAGAAAACTCGATCTAGTAAATGGCATTCCTAACATGAAATTCGACCTTAATAAATTGTGTGAAGATTGTGCTAAAGGAAAACAAGTTCGATCCTCCTTTAAATCCAAAAAGTTTGTTAGTACTTCAAAACCTCTTGAACTTCTTCATATTGATTTGTGTGGTCCTATGCGTATAAGAAGTAGAGGTGGTAGTCGTTTTTGTGTGTGATTGTTGATGATTTTTCACGTTATGTTTGGCTACTTTTCTTGAGTAGTAAAGTGCCAAAGAATTTTTGGGCCGAAGCCTTCAACACATCATGCCATATTTATAACCATGTTATGATCCGAAAAATGCTTAATAAAACTCCCTACGAATTGCTTAAAGGAAGAAAGCCTAATTTATCCTATTTGAAATGCTTTGGAAGCAAATGCTTTGTTCACAACAATGGAAAGGATAATTTGGGTAAATTTGATGCTCGTAGTGATGAGGCCGTTTTTGTTGGATATTCGGATCGTAGCAAGACTTATAAAGTGTACAATAAACGAACTATGAAAATGGAAGAAAGTGTACATGTCATTTTTGATGAGTCAAATCTTTTTCATTCTAATGAACAGGAAGAGGATGATGAAGATGAGGACTTTGAGCTTGGAATGATTCGACATGACATGGATGAAGTACATAACGAGGAAGAGACCATTTCACAGTTGAATCCACTGTTAAATGGTGAGACGGGTCAAAATTCAGGGGGAATGAATCCACTTTCTGACCAAAATGAGGCTAGTACATCCAGGGGGAATGGGGAACCACATGAAATAAATGAACAACCAGAAACGAACCCCCATTAAAACTCGCCAAATGAACCAGATGTCACTGTGGAACCCACTGTGACATCAGAACCCGAAAATGCCTCAAGCTCACAAATCGTACCTAGAAAGTGGAAGCACCAATCATCTCACCCCTTCTCAAACTTAACCAGTGACCTGAACTCGGGAAGAAAGACAAGAGAATCCCTCAATGATTTCTTTGCATTTCATGCGTTCCTCTCACAAACCGAACCGACAAATATCACCATGGCCCTTGGAGATGCAAATTGGGTGATAGAGATGCAAGAGGAACTTAATCAATTCAAGAGGAATGAGGGTACTCGGATGCGGATTACGCCGGAAGCGTCGTTGATAGAAAGAGCACGTCCGGAATTGCAACTTTCTTGGGTCCTTGTTTAATTTCATGGGCTTCAAAGAAACAAAACACCGTTGCTCTTTCCACCGCCGAAAGCGAGTATGTTAGTGCCGCATTGTGTTGCGCGCAAATTTTATGGGTTCGACAACAATTGAAAGACTATGGTAATGTATTCGATTCCACTCCTATTTTTTGTGATAATACAAGTGCCATTAACATTTCTAAGAACCCGATACAACACTCGAGGACTAAACACATTGACATAAGACATCACTTTTTACGTGATCATGTGGAAAAAGGTCAAATCCGTCTTAACTTTTGTAGAACCGAAAATCAAATTGCCGACATTTTTACAAAACCGCTTGAAAGAGAACAATTCATAAAACTTCGGTTGGAAATTGGTTTGTTGGATTGCGCATAATTCTATGAGTAGACGATTTGCCTCAATGATTGATTAGAGTGGTTGATACATTTTAATGTGTACATATGTGATTAAGTGTGTTTTATTAACCATGTTTGAATGTTAATTAACAAGTATTATCATTTGTGTAATAATGTGACATGCATAGAGCCAACAAAACAACTCACCAAAATATCACATCACCTTTACTCCTTCATACCTTAACCATCCCACATATAACCTCCCTCATACCTTCCATAACCTTTACCTTCTACTTGAAATAATGCCTCCCAAGAAAGCCCAACTCAAAACCGTCAAACAAATTCGGGATTCGTTCAAACCAAAGTCCACGACTCCCTCTACATGTTGGTTGTGGTGTGATTATCAATAAAGTTGAAGAGAACATTGAGAAAGAAATGGAGGAAAATGAAAAAGTGTTTTGGAGAGGAAGAAAACGAAGTGGAAAATGAGAAGGGAACCGAAACAGAATCCGAAAAATGAGATGAAGAAAAGGAGATTGTAAGAAAAAGAAGTTGAATTAAAAAAAAAAAAAAAAAAAAAAAGGTGATGCAGAGGAAATGATTGAAAAAGATTGAGAAAAAGAGAAGGAAATGAAAAAAAAAAAAAAAAAAAAAAGAGTTGAATGAGGAACAAATCAAGGAGTTAAATCAAGGAGTTGAATGATTTTTTATGATGAATATTTGTTCAATGATGGTGAGAAAACCGAATCGAAAGCAAAAACTCGTCAAAAGAGAAGTGTGAGGTTGGGAAAAGCAAAGAGGTAGTGGAAGTTCGGATGGAAAATACGGAGTTGAAGACTATTCTTACCGATCTTACCAAAGCCGGGAAAAAACCGATAATGAGTATGATGATTGATTAGGACGATAACATGTCCTAGAACTCTTGGCCCTACTCTCTTCTTAACCTATCATTTTGCCTAACCAAGCCTTATATTATTTTGCTCATGGCTATATGTTTGTTATATTGTTGCATGAACTTGGTAATATTTGTTTAATTTTCTTGAACTATGTGGTTTGTAAACTAACTTTGTCACTTTGTTGCATTAGAATGTTATTCTTCCTACTTGATGATGTCAAGAGGGGGAAGTTGTTAAAATTGTGTGCATGTGTGATCCAATAACTCTTAGGCTTGCGTTCACCGTAAATATGTTAACTTTGCGATTTGAAATTCTACTTAAGTTAGTATAGACTTGACCAAAGTACCTTGATCATGTATGCGTCTTATCTTGATCATGTTTTGACTTGTGATATGTTTAGACTTGTGAACCTTGACCATAAATTGAGGGGGAAGAACACATTCAATTTTATTTGTCTTGCCATCATCAAAGGGGGAAATTGTTGAGACCATTTCTAGATTAGGTTGGTTGATGATGCCTTAAGACAAATTAATCTTATTGTTAATATAATGTGTGCCTCTTAAGTTTTAATCTTATAGCTATGGAATCTCAACTAATCGTTCAAGGTTGCACAAGAAGATCAAGAGATGAAGATCGTCATTGTTAGAGTCATAGTATTGTATAAGAGATCATTAAACTCGATTCATGCTAAGTACTTCAAAACTGACAGTGACATGTCACTGTGATTTCTGGCTCTTAAATATTTCGAAAATATTTAACTCTTGAAAATAGTTTTCCAAACTTATGATCAACATTTTACATTGCTAAATATTCTGGTTTGATCTTTATAAATGAAAGAAAGCTTTGGTTGTCTTGGAGAAGAGGTAGCTTGCACAAAAAGACATTTGCCAAAAATGGGTTGTTTACTTTTCTATATTTGGTCACTACCATTTATGGTCTTTCTTGATAAAAAACCTAACCTATTTTTGTCTAAAATGTTGCTGCAAAATTAAGTTACTTGTGCACTCATTTTGCTTGCATAAGGGGTCATGGTTTCATGTGCCTCAAGTAACCACCTTTATTGTTGTACAAGCTTCAATTATTTAATATTTTCTAACACTTGTGCTTCATTGTAGTGTGTTATTTTTAGTGTGTAGTATACTCTACTTTACACTATAAATACCACACTTATTTCATTTGAACAAGGGTGCAACAACAAAATATTTTCAAGCTTAAAAGACTTTGAGTTTTATTGAGTAATTATCTTTGCAAAAATCATTTAACATTTCATACTTAATTGTTTTGCAAAAGATTTTTCTTAAGTCTTTTACAAAGAGCTAGTTCGTTGCAACAAAGCATGTATTGTGTTCGATGATCTCGTGTTAGTACTTAATCGTTTTCTCCACCGTT